>JANHZU010002843.1:18153-28649 GCA_032468055.1 Acrochordus granulatus | reverse complement strand
TCAGCATCCAACTGGGACCGAATCCGAGCGACTTTATCTGACAGGTGCTCCGCAAATTCTTCTGCACGGCCCTGAAGGACCATCGGCTTCCCCTACCTAGGAGTATCGCATTAGGGGTTGTTATTCTAGAAACTGTACATAGTTAATTATAGTCCGTGCTTTAATTAAAAGAATGGAAGACCCCCTCTGCCCTCAGACACAAGCAGGGTCATGCCAAGGGTTGTCTTAGGCAGTGGATAGAGATGGCATGGAAGAAGAAGGAGAAGGAAAATTCTGCAATTTGGGCAGAGGGAACCTGCTTAGGAATTTTGGAGACTGCCAAATTCAGCTGCAGGAAGTACTCAACTTACAACCATGTGTTTTGCGACTATTTAAATTTACAATGCCACTGAAAATAGTGATTTGCAACCAGTCCTCGCGCTTACAACCGTTGCTGCATGCCCACGGTTATGTGATTAAAATTTGGGTGCTTGGCAATTGGCATGTATTTATGGTGGCTGCAGCATCCTGGGGTCATGTGATCGCAATTTGCAATCTTCTCAGTCAACTTCTGACAAACCAAGTCAACGGGGGAAGCTGTATTTATTTAACAACTGTGATTAACAACTGCAGTGACTCGTTTAACAATTCTGCTCCCAATCGTGATCATAAGTCAAGGACTACCTGTAGCCAGAGGCCAGAAAGTGGTGGCTAAAGCTACAGATGCTCAATTTAACTGGGTTGAACAACCGTGCTGTGCCATCGCCAGCTGAATTGTGCTTAATTCAACAAGCCACATCGGCTCGACCTGTGCCCAGAGTCACAGACCAGGTTGTTCACCTGGGACTTGCTGCCAAGTCCCAGGTATAAATAAATCTGAAATTTATTTTCATTTATATTCATATAAATAAATAAATTTATTTATTTTGCTAGGCATCATTTGTGGCTTACTCAGATGAGAGCCAAGAAGTCCAACAATGGCTTGTCCAACAAACTAGGATTAACAAACCAGTTCTAATGGTGGGCAGAAGTAACCATTGGCATTTCCAGATAGCTAGAATACAGACAGTCCTCAACTTACAACCTAACTGAAAAAAAGGACTTACAACTTGGATCTAAAGTTCTGATGGCTCTGCCCCCCCCACGGTCATGTGATACTTTGAATGCTCAGAAATATAGTACAGCCATCTGCAGTGTCCCATAGTGATGTGAGATGGGTGGGGCAACTGATGCGTCCTTAAATTTGACAATCATATGACCACTTTTATAAAAATTTGGCATTTATTTCCACTTTTTGGCAAAACTATGCCATAGCAAACAATGGGTGAACTTAATGAGTATGGTGTTCACACTCACAACCACCAAATTTGCTTAACGACTGCTGCAAAAAGTCCAAGAATTGGGTCAGTCACATGTCCAACCCATTTTACAACCGTTACAATTTACAACCATAATTATCAGACTAGCAACCGGAAAGTCATGAGTTCTAGTCCCACCTTAGCCATGAAAGCCAACTGGATGACCTTGAACCAGCCACTCTCTCTCAGTCCAACTCACCTCATAGGACTGTTATTGTGGGGAAAATAGGAGGAGGAATATGTTCACCGCCTTGAGTTGTTTGTAAAAATAATAAAGGCAGGATCAAATATAAACAAGCAAACAAATACATACATATTGGATAGGAAAAGCAAGCATTTTGTAAGGAGGGGAACCCCCATCCAAGGCTCCATCATCAAATTTAAGGACACATCACTTGCCCCACCCATCTCACATCACTGGGGAGGCACATCTCTTCGACCAGTTGAACATCTGGTTTGCTCCCTCACTGCTTTCTGGTTTCAAAGAAAGAAGGATCATCTTACCAAACTGGTCATTCCCAGGGCCACCGGCCCCCCGGAAAAAGATCTCCACTCTGCTATCTGCACTTCAGCAACCTGTGTTGGAGTTCAAGGTTGCTGGCCGGGGAGGGATCCTGAGTTGAGAGGCAGTCCCCAAACGCCATGGAAGTTGCTTTCCTGAAAGAGAGATGTGGCTGATCGATTCTTGCATTGTTGAGGATGTTTGTTTTCAAAACAGATGCTCAGGAGAAGTACAAACACCAGGCAGCAGGACAGATATACATACATACATATATATATATATATTTATAGCAAATTTAGAAACCATCCATCTCCTTCACAAAGGGACTCTGTGTTTTGTGATAGTGTATTTTGGAATCAGGATAGCCCTGAAGAAAACCTGAAGTGGATCAGTCCAGGGGTTGGTTGGTTGGCTGTTGATTTATTTATCAAATTTATATGGCTGGCCTTCTCACAAGATATGACTCTGGGCAGCGTTGAGCCAAAAAATAGAAAACAAAACCCATGTCCAAAACAGTCACATTAACAATTTTTTAAAAATCATAAAGTATGCACTAAACAATTAGAGCATGTATGATATAAGTTGGCAAAACTGTTTTTAAATTCCTCCAACACAAACTCTGAATCCATGCATCATTCAGCTGAATACTTGACTCATGCTATATGACAGGAGACAAAGTGCAAAGAACTCTAAATTGACCCAGAAGTTTTATCAAACGTGTATATATACTTACTGATAGATCATGGTTCTTATTCTACACATTACTATATTCCATTTTGGCAAGCTGCATGCTTTGGATGCACGCTTTACTGTTGAGTACATAACTTTATTTATCTCATTATTTATTGTCCTGCTGTCTTGCAAGCACACTGAGGGCCGCTGCACAGCAGACAAATTCCTTGTGTGTCTAACCAAGCTTGGCCAATAAAGTATCTATATCTCTAAAAATCCTACTTAGCATTAAAAAGTTTCAAATCATCTTCCCATCCAAGGAAAAAAATGACAACCAGGAAGAGATCCACCACATAAAAAAGACAAAGGCAGCCTGTATCTTCGTTTTAAATCTTTATTAATGCTTAGGAATGGCATAGAAAGGGGCAAGTAGCATTAAATGCATATAATCACATCAACCCAGTGCTCATTTCTTGTGCTGGACTGTGAATTGTGGGAGTGGAAATCCAACAGGTTAGTCAAGCTCTTTGTGAAGAAGACACACACAACATCTTCTCTGTTCACCATCTCCATCCATCAGGAGGATCTGCTTGCGCTTTTTCTGACTCACCAATTTTATTAAAAAAATTTAATTTTATTAAAAGGCAGAACGGTTCTGATGCATTTGATGAAGTGATTTGCAGCTCAGGAAAGCTTCTGCTTTTGATTAAGGTTAGTTAGTTGGGAAAGGTGCTAGCAGACTAATTTTTTGTCCCCCGAGACGGCGGTACTTAAATTTGATAAATGAAAATATTCGGCAAAATTATGTATACTTCTAAATAACTTGACCAAAACCATCCTTTTGCCATTCAATTCCTCTCTTCCAACACCTTAAATAGCTGCCCTTTTCCAGCAGCCAAACAAAAGAACAGCTGCAAATTATTTTTTTTTAAAGTTCCCGGAATCTTTTCTCTCCTCAGTCTGCACCAGGCAAAGCCCTGTTTTTCCTCCATCCTTGTCTTAAGGACATTTTGGCACATTCCTGGAATGACAACACTCAGCTATGTTCTTTTTCCTCCCCGCCACAACTCCAGGGAGAGCATCACCTCAAATGAACCATCGGAAGGGATGTACACATTTGCACGCATACAGGCTAGAATCGAGCAAGGGTACCAGCGCCACAGAGCCACGAGTCTAGGGCGTCTCCTGCAACCAAGCCTTAGGAGTAAAAACAACTGTGGTTTAGGCTTGGCCACAAACTGCTCAGTTAGTCACCAAGTTGTCTGTTTCACCCCCCACTTGCGTTAAAACCACCCCACGCCCACATTTCTCCTGCAGACAGCCAGCCACCTCTGGTTTCCTTTCAGACATTCCCTTCCATCTCTTTCCTGCTCCACCCAATTTCATCTTCCCGGGAGGCTTATTTAAACACCAGCCCTCAAAATGCTTCCAGGACTGGCCCCACTGTGAGGTCGCCCCATCCCAACTTTTTCAACTGGGCCATCTTAGCGTTTTCTTTCCATCCCTGCTCTCTTTTGCCACCTCACATCCATTCCACTCTCACGGCAGGGACTAGTAACATGCACAGTCCTTGTCTGCTTTGCCAGGATTCTCCAACCTCCCCCTTCATCTTCTGTAAGCTCCCCTCCAGCGGCCCTCTGTGGATGCCCTGGGGGGCTCTTTCCTCTCTGGCCCCAAACCAGGAATTCCTGCCTAAAAGTGCGTCTTTTCTGCAAACTTTTAGGCCTGCCTCTGTTTGCACCTTCCTTGCCACATTCAAGAACAGAAACGGGGGTGTCTGGTTCTCCAACCTGCCCAGCTTTTTCATCACCCCCCCAAAAGCCTCCCATGTGCAAGGCAGCCAAGGCCCCGCTGCTTGTTTTGAGTTTTTCTTGAACCTCTCTTTTCCAACCTCCCTTCCCCAAATTGACCTATTTTGGGTATTTTTCTTTCCAGCCTGCCTTGAATCCACCCCTGCCTGAGGCACCCGGATATGCCCAGCACTCTGGCACACCAGGCTTTGGGGGGGATCCTCTTCCCAGCCCATGTTTTGCAAAGAGACAACTCTGCTCCCCAGATGATCACACGCCTCCCCCTTCTCTAGCCCCCGAAACCTACTCTTTTCCTTTGCAATGCTGTGTCAACCCAGCACCCCCCATCGCCCCCCATTCTCACCTTCCCAGCTTCACCTTCTCTCCCTCCATATTTCCTCTTTCTCCCAAAACTCCTGCCTGCTTCCCTGCCGGCATCCAACAAACCAGGTTCAGAGTCCTCTCTTTGCTCACCCCTGTCCTTCGGCCAGCCTCCTCTCCGGGCATCACACCAGCCAGGTTACTAGTCCTCTTAAGGTCTGCCTCCCGCCAATGTGGCTGCGCTCAGCCCCGCTCCTCCTCACAAGCCCCTGCCTGCCAAACCTCCCAGCAGGGTTCACACGAAACCACAAATCCGAGGCGGGAGGGGAAGCAAGCCGCCTCTTCTTTTACCGATTAAGTGACTAGTCCTCAGGGGTTTTGAATTTCCTCTCTCGCCCCCTCCCTCATCACAGCCGGGGGGGGCAAAGAAGAGAGGCGTGTCTGCGCGTGCGGGACTCCCCTCTCCTCCCTCCCCGCCTGCTGTCTCACTCAGCTACTGAGCCAAGTTCCTAGTCCTCGAGGTTTCCAGATCTGATCCTTCCCCCCACCCCGCAAAACAGAGCTGCTAGTCCTGTTTGGGGTCTCCTCGCCCCCTCCCCACTGCCGTTCCCCACGCACCCACCTGGTGGCGCCTCCCGTGGCGGAGCCCCGTCTTTTGTCCGCCCCTCAGTCCCTCATTGCACCACTCCGCGCCGCTGCCCCACCCCGGAACTGACCTCACCCAGCCGGCCTGGGCATCCCCCGCGACGGCGGCGGCGGCGGCGGCGGCAACGGAGAACGAGGAGCGCCCGCTGCCGCCACTAGACGGCGCCATCTTGGAGAGTCTGGGCGGGGCTTCGTCGCTACGTCACCTCCAGGCGGTGAGGTGGGTGCAGCGCTCTTGGGAACAGGCGCGCGAGACAGGGCAGGGGCGGGGCAGAGATGACGACGGTGGCCGCCGCCATCTTTGGAGCAGGCGGAGGCTCGCGCGGCGGCCATGTTAGGTGAGGGCAGCTCTTTTTGCAAACGGGACCAAAATGCAATCAGCGGAATCAGTGCAAGGAGATTCTGAATGCACAGGGCTTATGCCAAGATTTAAACCCTTGTGCATGCATGATGGTGGCTTAAATGAATTCAAGTGGATTTCTCTCCTCCTTTTGCTTTATTTTATGATTTCGGTGAAATGTGGTGGCTAAAGAATAATAAAAGAATAAAAACCCTAACCCTAATGTTATTAGAAGGATGTTCTTCAAAGGATATTTATAAGGATTATATGTTATTATAAGGATGCACTGAGTGTATCATGAGAATTGAAAGAAAGCAATGTATTAAATGAATTAAACTGGATTTTTCCATCCCTTTCTCTCTTATTTTTTAATTTGGGGCAGCATCACCATTGAATTATAATAATCCAGTATTATTATAATTATATTAAAATAATGGCATTTTATTTTAATGATTACTTATAGTGATCTAATTATACTAAGTTAACAGTACATAATTTGAATTAGAATTAATTGCAATGTTTTTTGCTGTTGCTTTTGTTTATTGCTTAGTAAAGTGCAATGTAGTAACTAAATGATGAGTAGAAGTAATAAAAATGTCCATTACTGTATTGTGATGATAGAGTGAATATACAGTGACCATATAAATAAATACATACAGTAATAGGGATTTAAATATACTGTATTTATCCTTTTTTGTTTGTTTCTTTAGTAAAATGCAATTTAGTGACTGAAGTATAATGAGCAGAAATTTAATGCCTATTCGTTTAATGATATAATGAATATATAGTGACTGTACCAATACATAATAGAGATTAAAATAAATTAAAATGGATTTTCCCTTCCTTTTCATTTGCTTATTTTTTAGTTGAGTGTAATGTAGCGATTAAAATATAATACAACTAATAAAAACACTTATCAATATAATGTTGTGAATATATGATTATACCAAGAAATTCGTGATTAAAAAGAGCTACAATAGAAGGGAAAAAATGACTGTATAATAATAATAAAGCAAAGTACAAATTAGTTGAGCCACAAACCATGGTTTAAAAAAACAGTGGCTGAGTTTATACTAGGGTTTGTTTAATTGTTAAAAAATAGAATTGATCTGAGTTGATAAAAATACTTGTGTCATTTTGTATTGGTCTGGGAAAAATAACTACATGTCATATCACAAACACATTATGAAAAATACCAACAAATGCAAAGTATTATACTTTAAAAATATAAATGTGTAGTGATTATGCAGTCAGGAAATACATTAGTGCATAACCATGATTAAATGTGAGCTAACCCTGAAGGAAAAATGGAATCCATAACATATAAATTACTATAGACCTGGCTTTGTGCACTACACACATTTTATGTTTTTATAGGGCAGTTTTATAAGGCATATACCAAGGTTTATACCTTGGGTATAAACTCAGCCACTGTTTTTTTTAAACCATGGTTTGTGGCTCAACTAATCTGTACTTTGCTTTATTCTTATTTTACGTCGATATTACCCTGCAGGTTATGGTTATTCTTCAGTATATTACTATTTAAACTCTTTGGGTGATACAGGGAATAAATTGTCAGGCTTGATTCGCTTCTGTTCCATCCCACCCGCCACTTAGTCTTTTAAAAAGCAATAAAGCCACTTTTTCTAAACTGGTTTCTAGAAACAGAAGAGTCCATGCTGTTCGCTCAGCATGCATCATGAGACCACAACTTTAATTAATCAGGGACATTTTTGTTTCATTGACCCCTAAATAGCAGCTTAATTTGAAGACTCTGGTTGAATCAGATTCCAGCGCAAGCCGGGTTTTGGGAGCGATTCACTCAGCTGCGGTGTTGAAAATCAGCTGAAATCAAGTTTTGCAGGTAAAGAGTGAAGGGCATGATGGTTAGGAGGGGGGAGCTCGGGGGTACCCCCTTAACTCGGGAGTACCCCCTTTTCTGGGTCCCTAGGCAGAGGCTTATTTTGCTTAAAGGTTTCCTTTGCTTAAACGTGCAGGTTTCCCTGGCATACTTCTCTTTTTATTAAATGTTACGGTAAGGGAGAACGCAAATAACAAAGGAAACTCGAGAGAGTTCAGGAAACAAAAGAGGAAGAACACCAAACTGCAGTCGAACGCAAAAAGAGCGGCAGCCTCAATCTTTGGCTTCCCATTTCTCCGTATTTCCAGCCTTTCTCTAACAACCAACTCCGAATCGTCAGGTCGAGTTTCGTTCGTTGAGTCGCGGGCACAAACATCTGAGTTTCATTTCTGTTTTAGTTGCGAGGACAAAATCCAGAAAATAAGCGGTCGGAGAGACTCCGCAGTAAAATGAATTGTTTCGGATTAAAAGGGTCCGTTTGGCCGTCTTCACCGGCTCTACCGCTTGGAGCGTCCGCGCGTCCGCTGTGGGAACGGATGTGCCCTTCCGTCTCCGGGCGCGTCAGGTTCTCGCCCTGGCTGATTGATGTGCCGGTGCTTCCCTTCCACCGAACCCAGGAGGAAAACTTCTGCTTTCGTTCTCATATTTATTTAAGGGGTTTCTGAAGGAGCACGGAAATCTGATCCCCCCGTTTCTCTGCTTCCCGACAAGCCCACCGAGACGACTCTGCTTGCATCGGGAAAGTGGCTCTGGCGGATGATTCACCTCATCGGAGGAACCCTGACGGGAATCAGATGCTGGGGAAAACTGGATTTTGGGAGTGACTCACCCAGCGGCGGAGTTTTCATTGCCAGGTCTTGCCCGCGCTGAGAAAAAAGGGCTCAAACGCGAACAAATGAGCATCGAAAGGCATCCCTTGCACGCCCATCGGAGCCAGTTTTTGACAGCCCCCTCTTTGCAATGACGCGTCCAGCGTGCACCTTTGCACTTTCTAAGTATGCTCACCGTGTGGGGAACTTTTTTGCCAAACTGTAGGCTGGCACTTCCATCGACAGAGGAGATCGAGGGTCGAAGTGCCCGCGGTTTCAACCTGAGCAAGCCTTGATTTGCGGAAGCGCGCACACCCACGCCGCTCAGTCCAAGCGGTCGTGGCTCACGTGGTTCAGTCCGTCACACGGGGGAGCATGGCTGTTTCGCACCAATTTTCCAATGCGGCCAGCGGCTTCTCTGGTTGGCTGCGAGCTCCTTTATCTGCCCACCAAGAACGAGGAGCAGATCAGCCGTTTAAAGAGAGTTGGGATCAAACCAGGAAGCACGACAGATGCTCCCTGGCGAAAAGGCAAAGCTGTGAGTTTCTTTTCGCTTTCCGTTTGTCTTCCTGCCAGCTGCGGCTTTCCGGGCGGGTTTGCACATCTGCATTAAATCTTCTTTCAAGGTTTGGGTTGCGGTCAAATCGCTGTGCTAATAATAGAAGAGAATATTTATAGCTAGCCCAGGGCTGAAGTGTTCTCTGGGTTGGGAGTTTGTTTTCCCCTCGCAGTGGGAACACAATGCGCGGAAAAAGTTGGGTCTGGCTGAGCTGACCATTTTGAGAAATTGCTTCTGGTTTTTGATGCTTGAAGTCGGGGGAAAAATGTCGACTTTGGTTCGAAGGTGGTATAGAAACGGCGTGTAGTAACGAAAGTTACATGTAGTTCGGGCTGTATATGTAGTTAGTGCTACAGTGCGCTGGAAAGGGGTTGGAGGTCAATGCCTTTTTCCCTTTTTTTTGCTCCTTTTGTTACTTGTATTCATTGCATAAAATAAAATCCTTCTTCCCTTTATTAAATCTTTATTTTCGTTGTATTTTGTACTATGTACAATATAATAAAGTTTAATAAAGTTTGGGTTACAGAGTGGACCAGATAACAAACCGAACAGGCTGGGTGAATGCAAATCTTTAAGCCACAAATAAGTTAACCTAGTTTAAACCTAATTTTAGTCCATTCTGGGAAGAGAATGTTAAGTTTAATTCATCTGGGAGGTGTTTGCGCACGCTCAGCGGTGTTGTTTTGGCGTTTCAAGGCTGGTTGCAAAAATCTGGGTAAGGTAAGATTTCGGGAGAGCCCCAAAGCTCCAGTTGTTGGTTCCCACCTTGAGAATATCTGGACTTTATACAGCTGGGATCGGGATCGAGGTGATCGTACTGTTTCCTCTTAAACGTCTTGGGGTTTTTTTGGTTTTTGTTTTATTCTAAGCCTGCTTTGTCTTTCCTGTTTGTATATTGTTTTGTAGGCTTGATCATCTGGTCTCTGGTGCTGGAAATTAAAATAAAGTACAGCAAAGTAAAGTAAAGGTAAAATAAATAAAGGTAAATGGAAAATATTAAGATTTTTTTTTCAGAAAGTGTGCTTGCTGGTGAATCGATGTGTTTTAAACCGAGTTGCAAGAGATTAGTCCAGTATGTCTCAACCTTGTCAGCTTCAATTCCCACACCACGCTGAGGAATTCTGGGAGTTCTGCACCCACAAATGGAGGAACTCTGGGAGTTGAAGTCCCCCCACATCTTCAAGTGGCTGAGATTGAGAAGCACCAGTTTAATTAATACCAGGAAATTTTATCGCAATATGTTAATTTGCAAAGTCAATCAAGTGTCCCAGGAGATAGCATTAGCATCATGGACACAGAGGTAGTCCTCGATTTAGAACCATGCATTGAACAACCATTTGCAGTTACAATGGACCTGGAAAAAGTGACTTACGACTGGTCCTCGCGCTTACAACCACTGCAGCATCCCTACAATCATGTGATCAAAATCTGGGCACTCGGCACGGCATGTAGTTATGACAATTGCAGCATCCTGGGGTCACGTGATTGTCATTTGTAACTGCCCGGCCAGCTTCCCCCAAGCAAATTCACTGGGAGAAGCTGGACTCGGTTAATGACCATATGACCCGCTGAACAGCTGCAGCAATTTGCTTAACAACAGCAGCAAACACAGGTGGTAAAATCGGTCATGACTTGCTTATTCAAATTATGGAAATTCTAG
>JANHZU010002843.1:1027-11756 GCA_032468055.1 Acrochordus granulatus | reverse complement strand
CTAAAATAACAAATCTCATGGTGGCCGAAGACTTTGGCCCAGTACTGTAAAGCAAGAGGAGGAGGAGGTGGTGGTGTTCCACCAGTGAAATGGGGGCACAAATATGTTCCCTCCCGGCCTCACCCTCAGTCACGAGGGAGTGAGTTTGCCACACTCAACCTGTGCATAACTTGCTGTGTTATCACGAAGGATTGTTTGGATGCTTATCAGCAGGGAATCCTTTCCCATTGTTTCCTCCCTCCCTCCCTCTCTTTCTTTCCTTCCTTCCATTCTTCCTTCCTTTCTCTTTCTTTCTCTCTCTCTCTCTCTCTCTTTCTCCATTCCTCCTGTTGAAAGGTTTCCGCAGATCTTGTCCTCATTGCAATCATCTTTTAGAGCTGCAGGGGTGCAAATTATGACCATGTGGATCTGCAATAAACCCTGATGATGCCATGATGTCATCAGACAAGCAAATCATATGGTTTGTGGCAGCTGGTGGCTTGTGCTTGTATGCAGCAGCCTTCCCTCAGCTGTTTAGGATTTTATTCTGATCCCTTACCTGCTCCACAGGGCTGTTGTGAACATGCAATGGAAGGGAAACCATCTTTCCTTGCTTTTAACAGTTTCAAAGAAAGGCAAGCCACCAGTTAGCTAGCATTTTGGAATGTGTGAAACTGCCTCTGGAGCGGCTTCATGTCATTAAAGACTTTTAACGCTGTTTCTGGCCATTTGTGGATTGTTTCAGGGCTTTTGAACCCTCTGGACAGTCCCCATCATGTCCGGATGGATGAAGAATCTGAATATCGGGAAGGAGTCGTTTTAGCCCGACCCACCAAGCCTGGCCGAGGGTCTTTCGTTAATTGTGGGATGCGGAAGGTAATTTATTGGAGGTTGGCATAGTTGAGCATTGACTTTTCGGTCCACGTTTTGTGTCCTCTCTTGGCATGGATGTGAACATAACATGGATGAATGGATGGGGAGAGATGACAACGGAAGGAGTGAGGGAGAGAGATAGAGAGATAGGATGAATGGATGGAGAGAGATGACTGGATTAATTCAGGGAGGGAGAAGGAGAGAGATAACAGGGATGAATGGGTGAATAGAGATGACAGTGGATGGAGGGAAGGAGGAAGGGAGATTAGATAGATAGGATGGATGGAGAGAGATGACTGGATGAATTCAGGGAGGGAGGAGGAGAGATAATGGATGAATGGGTGAAGAGAGATGACAGTGGATGGAGGGAAGGAGGAAGGGAGATAGATAGATAATAGGGATGAATGATGGAGAGAAATGACAATGGATGGAGGAAGGGAGATAGAAGACATGGATGAATGGATGGTGGTAGAGAAGACAAGAATGGGCAGATGGATGGGGATAGTAATGAATCATAGACAGATAAATGGAGAAAGGGATGGACGGGGCCACGAACAGAGAGAGAGCCAGGCGAGCAGATGGGTGGGTTTGACTGCTCTGCCCGGATCAGCTGATGCTCCATGTTGGTGTTGCTTCCCCACAGGAGGTCCAGATAGATAAGCATCTCGAGGCTGGCCTCCGTGTCACAGTGCGTCTGGATGAACCGCAGAGTGCAGGTACCCTTTGAAGTGCTCGTCGTGACTTCGAGTCCCCGGCCCAGCCGTGTCCGGCAAATTAGACTCAGCACAGAGCTTGTGCAGGTTTAAGGATGGGCCGCAGCATTTGCGGGTCAGGGAAGCACATCGAGAAGGTGCGGAGGGGACCAGCTGGTCCCTGGGAAGAGTGAGAGTCTCCAAGGACGTGGGTTGACACGTGGCCAGCAAACAGCAGAAGTGTTCCTTGTGGGGAGACGGGGACTCCCCCTTTGGGTTGTTCCCACTTATCACAGGATCAGGACCGGAGGCTTGGAAAAAGATTGTGGGGACAGGCCGAGGCGGGTCAAGTAAGGACATCAGTGGACATCCCTGGTGGGTTGCGGTGGGAAAGCCGGCATGGTGACATCACTGGCAAAGTCCTGGTAGGGTGTGTGTGTGTGTGTGTGTGGACTTTTGAGAAGGTTAAAGCCCGGAAACTCGCATCTTTTCAGGGGGTCTGCTGCTGTCATTGCATCTTGAATTTCCCCAAACTGAGCATTTTGCCACCAAACTGCGATAGGGCAGGGTTGGTGGGAGAGCTTTCTCCATGCTGATCTCCTCCGACCGCTGCAGTTTGAGCATCTCTAGAAGGGGGGATGGTCAACCCTTTGGTGTGGACGCTGGCGTTCCACTAAGAGGGTCACTCTCAATACGAAGCATCCAACCTCAAGCCGTTGGTGAAGAACATTTGTTCTTTTGATCGGACTTCAGAGTTTCTTGGTTGAGGCTGTGTGGAAATATTGTACAGACAGTCCTCGATGTACAACTGCAATTGGGACCAGAAATTTCCATCGCTAAGCCAGGTGGTGGTGAAGTGAGTCGTTCCTGATTTTGCAGTCTTTTTTTTTTGCCACGGTTAAGTGAATCATACCGTCGTTAAGCGAATCCGGTTTCTCCCATTGACTTCGCATGTCCAGAAGGTCGCAAATGGCAGTCATGTTACCCAGAGATATCGCGGCCCACATTGCCAAGTGCTTGAATTTTGATCACGTGACCGTGTGGATGCTGTGACGGTCATAAGTGTGAGCACTGGTTATAAGTTGCTTTTTTTCAGCGCCGCTGTAACTTTGAATGATCGCCAAACGAATGGTTGTAAGTCAAGGACTGTCTATGGTACGTAAAAAATAAAAACAGCAGCTGATTTAAGTTTTATCAGTTGACTCCTTTCTCTTTTAGACAGCAAAACCCAGAAAGGTGTCGTCGTATCATCACAAAGTCCCCGCACCGTTTCTGGCCTTTATTGGGGCTACAGCGTCCGATTAGCTTCATGTCTGAGTAAGTCCCAAAAAATATAATAAATATAATATTCATTTATTTATTTACACAAAGTCACAATTAGGAGAGAAGAAATTGAATGCCCAAGGATGATCTTCATAGAAAACAAATAATTTTAGTTGAGATTAAATAAAATAATTTTAGCTGAGAATGGCAGGGAGAAAATCCAATATGTTTTTTTCTTATTTTGCTCTTTCTTTCCTTATGGCTTGTCCATGAAGCTCATAGGTTCCCCCCCAAAAAAAAAAATGTGTAATGCAATTTGATTTGTTTTAGGATAATGTGAATTCAACTCTGGGCAAAAAAAAATTTTTTTTTAAGTTTGAAGGCCAGATTTGCTGACAAACTGCTGGTTTAAACGTCATTGAAAACAGCATCTTGGCTTGTTTTTAATATTCTGCCCAAGACTGATTTACACAACAGAGGGGGGGGGAATTGGCTAACGTGGCTAGGGTGATTGTACTCCAACCAAAGGAAGAATATAATAAAACAAATTGTTTATATCCCACCTCTATTATTTTAAACCTTTCAAGGCGGAGAACATATTTAATACACCTTCCTCCTATTTAGTTACTTATTTGGATTTAGATTTTGTTATCTGGAATTTGCAGTTCTTTTTAAAACCAGGGTCCCCAGTTCTCGCAAAGAGGACGAAGTCTCTTCTTTATTTAGATTTATTTCTGCATTTGGACTCTCAAGGATGATTTAAAAGCTCCACGGAGCCTTTTCTGTGCTGGCTCTTTTCCTTCCCCGCCAGGCGCCGTCTTTGCCGAATCCCCGTTTAAGGATGGCTACGATCTCTCCATCGGGACCTCGGAGCGAGGATCCTCCGTGGATCAAGCAACTCTACCTCCCTTCAGGTAACGGCAGGGAAGGTCCTGTCTCAGTCCCGCAAGAGTCACCCTACCGGTCCCCCAAACCCTTCTTCCCTTGTCTCTTCCTGGCAGCCATGCTTTAGTCGTCTTTGGGGGGCTGCAAGGCCTCGAAGCCGGAGTGGAGGCAGATCCGAACCTGGACGTCACCGACCCCAGCACGTTGTTTGACGTGTATGTAAACACCTGTCCGGGGCAAGGAAGTCGCACCATCAGGACAGAGGTAAGCCAGGTTGCTGCAGGAGATCCCTCCAACAGGAGCCCGTCTTCTGGCCGGGTTCTCAACGTGGGGCAGGATGGTTGCAAGACGTTTTCTAATCTAATCATGCTGGGGAATTCTGGGTGTCGTAGTTCACGTGTCTAAAAGTTACCCTGGTCGAGAAATACCGCTCTACAGGTAGTCCTCGACTTACAACCATGTGTTTAGCGACTGTTTAAAGATACGAAGGCACTGAAAAACGTGACTTATGGCCAATCCTCGCGCTTACCACCGTCACAGAATCCCCAGGTCACCCAGTCAGAATTCAGGCATTTGGCCGCCCACATGTATACCTATTTATGATGATTGCAGGGTCGCGTGATTGCCACTTGCGACCTTCCCAGCCAGCTGCCAACAAGTAAAGTCAGCAGGAGAAGCTGGGCTCACTTAATGATCATGGGATTCATTTAACAACTGCGGTGATTTGCTTAACAACCATGGCAAGAAAGGTTGTAAAATCTCATGTGACTTAAGAACTGCCTTGTTTGGCAACAGAAATTCCAGTCCCGATTGTGGTCCTAAGTCGAGGACTACCTGTAATCCATTTCTAGATCTTTGACAGACCTTATGGGACCTTGTTGTGGGAGGAAGCGGTGCTCCCTCAAACCTGTGGCTAAGTGCAGCTTTCTCCTTTTTTTTGTAGGAAGCCCTCCTTGTGTCTCTCTCGGTGCTCAGGCCCAAGATTGACGAAGTGGCTAAGAAAGGCCAAAGTGGAAGCTAAGCACTGGACACATGCGAGCCCCCCAGGGGCTGAAAGAGGTGGTGCTTTTTCATGTGTTGGGATCATCTTTGGTGGCTAATAAATGCGTAAGGACTGGCCCAGCTGCCCCTGAATTCACTAGTTGGGGCAGTCTCGGAGGGGGTCAGGATGGTGGCCCCACAGTTGAAGCCCCTACATGTGCTGATGAATCCGTGAGATTTAAGGCAGACTATAGAACAACTTGACAACTTGAAGATCTGGGGACTTCGATTCCCAGCATTCCCCAGCACGCAAACTGGGGAATTCTGGGATTTGAAGTCCACTGGCTGGGGAGTTCTGGGAAATCATGCTGAGCGGTGGATTCTGGGTGTTGAAGTCCACACATCTTAACATTGTCACGTTTGAGAAACACCGGTGGAGGATGCAATGTTTAAAAAAACAGAATTTTGTTTTAGTCGCCCGGGGCTTCCTTCCAACGAAGCGGCCTTCCTTGATTTTCAAATAAAGTTCTTTTTTTTTATTGCTTTTCAAAAGGATGGAAGGTGTGTTTTCCCATTGTTTTCAGGTTCAGGGCTTCAATCATTGAGCCCCGGGTCTTTTCGGTGTACAAATGGTGCTGCAGCACAGAGCTGATCAGCAGAACAAACAGCCTGGATTTACGCATCTGAAAAATAGCCGTTCAATGGCTTTCGGGTGCCAAACTTTAAGCCGTGTTAGTAAACCACAATGGTTGGACTCATAATGCTCAGCCACCAACAAGCCGCATTAGGTCTTTGCCAGGATCCTTGTGGCTTCAGGTGTTCTGCAGCTCAGTGGCCCTCTCTTAAAGGAGGGGGGGCCACACTACACTTTATTATTGTTGGTCTTTTTTAAGTATTTAAAACGATGCAGGGAACTGCAACGGCCAAACTCAGACAAGAAATTTCAGTTGAAGCTGGAACTGTGGGTGAAAAAATAAGTGCATTTTTAAAGCATTATTTGCTTGGCAGAAATAAAAGGAAAAAAGGGGTGGTGTTCCCCCCCACCTTATAGTCTTGAGTGTCTTGATGTTCCTTCTCCCTTTATTAAAGAAGGTAAAGAAAATTGTCACCTTTTTAGCCCATTTTGAAAATCAGAAACGGAGTGGGCAGAGCTGGGCAGTGTTGATTACATGAGCTACCCCCAGTTTTTCACTAAACCACCATAATTGGCTTTATCATGGTTCATGGACTCAGCCTTGGTTAGGCTCCTTTAACGTACTGAAATCCTGACCAGACAAATATAAAATATAGAGTAAAGGCTATTCTAGTTATCACATTCCCCTCTTTTTATAATATTTATACAGATAGTGCTTGACTTAGGACCATTTTGCAGCCGAAGTTATGACTTGGAAAAAAATTATTTGCAACCAATTTTTGCATGTATGACTGTTGCAACATTTCTGTGGCTATGAGATCAAGATTCGAGTGCTTGGCAGCCAGTATGTATTTGCAATGGTTGCAGTATCCCAAGGTCATGTGACCTCCACTTGTA
This sequence comes from Acrochordus granulatus, assembly GCA_032468055.1. Lineage (NCBI taxonomy): Eukaryota > Metazoa > Chordata > Lepidosauria > Squamata > Acrochordidae > Acrochordus > Acrochordus granulatus. Next base: position 5,552 of record JANHZU010002843.1, on the reverse strand, counting down.
ATCTTCCTAGCCTGCTTCTGACAAGCAAAGTCAGTGGGGGAAGCCAGATTCAGTTAATGGCTGTGTGATTTGCTTAATGACCATAACAAAAAAGGTGAAAAATCAGGCACAGTAATGCGATGACACACTTAACGATCCCACCATTTAGCACTGGAAGTTTTGGTCTCGATTGTGGTCATAAGTTGAGGACTGCCTGTGCAGCTACAAGGCAGAACTGTCAGGAGCAGCAGTTGGTTTCTGAAAACAAAATTTCCAGGGCCACCTCCAGGTGTTTTATTTGAATTTTTATGAATGGTATCAACTGGTATTGTCTTTCTTGCTCCAAAATGCAACCTTCAATCTGGGTTTGGGCAAAGAACAGCATCTTGCCTTCCCTGAGATGAGGCAAATGCCCCTCCGCTCCCCTGATTCTTCTACCCACCATAAAAGTTTTCCTAGGACTGGGAAAATCCTAGATTTCCTTCATGGCTTTTGTAAGGGAAACTAAGTGCCCCCCATCCCACTTGCAGGTTCTCCCACCCCTGTTCCATTTTTCACAAGTTCTTTGTGGTGTTCACCAAATGTCAATTGTGTCTTTAAATGTCCTTTTCTTAGTTGGGCTCTTTGAAACAGCCACATTCTTTCTGTCTTTGAGAACTCAACGTGGGAAGCCACAACACCAAGCAATTTTCATCTGAATTGTCTTGACTGCTTCTTTGCCAGATGTTCTCAACCAGCCATGAAATTGGATTCTCAGGGGGAATCCCACAAGTTAGGAAATATGCTGCTAGGATAATAGTGAAGATACTATTGGTTGAATCTTCTGATTGAACCTATTCAGGCGCCGCTCGCAGGGGTTTGACGACAGTCCGTTGCTGGAGCCATCCTTAGGCACTGCTTTTAGCTGTGATTGCTCTCAAGTTGCTGGTCCTTTTCATGATGTTGGGGACAAACAAGAGGCCTGATGACCTCTCGATGCTCTCAATGGGGACCAGGAAATGTTCCAGGGGGACTTTTTCATCTATAGGTGCGTTGGGCATGACGTAAGACTGCAGCTCCACCTCCCCACTGGGCTTTTCTAGGATCAACACCTTGAAAAAATGGGTGGGGACAGCCACATGATTTTGCCCAATCACTTGGTATTTCACGTACATCTTCCCATCTGGCTCCATCCTACATAGAGAACAACCATTACAGAGAACATCTGTGCATTCCCAGCCCACTACATAAGGTTCTAGTCCCTGCCACATGAATTTGCACATCAAACTAAATTCTGATGTAATTAGTTTGGTTTCTTCTGAGAAATATGGTCTGTAGTTCCAGGCACTGTGAAATCGAAACCAGTCTGAGGCTTAGCACAGTGTATCCTTGGATTTTGAGTTAATTGTATTTTAAGAGAATATCCACAATACATCAACTGAAAATCTATTTCTTGTAACCTTTAACTGGGTGAAACGGTTTATCGTAGGGCAACAATGTTTGAATGAAAGTACTTCAAGTGGGCTAACTTCAAGAATGCATCCAAAATCCTGTATCCATGACTCCCATGGAATTGAAACTTGACCAATTTTATAAAAGTTATGGGTTGTTTAGTATGAACTAAGTTTTACGTGAACCATTTGTCCGGGATCGTATAAGGACTCCTGCCTTGGGCAGGGATTAGGCTAGAAGACCTCCAAGATCCCTTCCAGCCCTGGGGTTCAGTGATCTCGTCCAGCAATATTTTGTATTCAAATTATTGTAATGAAGTCGTTCATAAACCAGGTATAACGTACATAGGTATTAAGTTAAAAGTGGATGTTTTTCTCTTTTTTTTCCCTACAAACTAAGAATTTGTATTTTCAATTCCTTCAATACTTTTAAGATTAAAGATCTTTCAAATTCAATTTTTTCAAACATTTTCAGTTTTTTTAAGATGGAAGATCATCTTGTTAATTGTGCAGATATACTCTTAAGTTTCAAAAAAGAAGCAATACATTAAAGATACCAATGTTTGCATCCTTTAACGGCACTGAATCAATTTTCTGCATAAAAGAACACTGCAGGCTGAGTTTGCTACAGACCTTGCAGAAAAACTTGAGTTTTATTCTGCACCCAATTCTTGTTTTCTGTTTTTATTTCATGGCAATAGGGCACCTGCCTTAAGATCTGCTTGTATCTTTTGACCAAAGTAAAAGGTAAAAATTTTTAGAATATCTTTTTGTTTGACCCACACAACAGATGGGATTTCTACATAGGTACCTGGGTAGAAAAAGCGGTCCAGTGCAGACATAAACATTCTGGTGAGTCTTCGTTAAATTTCGACAATATTTTTCCAAGTTATTCCAGGCATTCTGATTTAAGTGACGATTCTAGGAAATCAAAGCCAGCAGGTTAGGGAGAAGATGGGAGAGGTAAAATGTTAAACATTGAAAAGTTTGGTCTGCAGCGTTAGCCATTAACCATTTCTATCTCAACCGCAATCAGAAGTTTCTTTTTTATCTGATGAAAAGCACCTTGCAAGCAGAAAACTAGCAATGAATATTGCCTGGAAATGTTGATTTGCTGGTTTTCTACAGGTAATCCTTGACTTACAACCACAGTTAGAACCCAAATTTCCATTATTAAGTGAATTATGCCCGATTTTACAATCTCTGGGTTATCTATCAGTATTTGCTGTACTATATATATGTGTGTGTGTGTACGCATGTATGTGTATTTTTTCTTATATGTATATTTTTACATACATGTATGTATGTAAAATATATAATATATATATACAATATATATAAAATATATAATATATATAAAATATACATATATGTATGTATATTTTTTCTTCCACTCAGTTGTGTCCAATTCTCAGAGGCTGCCTGGACAAGTCTCTGCAATTTCTTTGGCAAGGATTTTCAGAAGTGGTTTGCCACTGCCTGCTTCCTGGGGCTGAGAGAGTTACTACCTCATGCTTTATGCCTAAGGCAGAACTAGAACTCAGGGCCTCCCTATTTCCAGCTGGATGCCTTCACCATTTCACCAATGGGCCTTTGGACCCCCTGGAACTTTTGAGAAGTGCTGATCTAGCTTACGGTCACACAAATAAATAAAACCAGAAATGTTTATCAGATTAAACAGACCTGATTAAAATCTATTTAAGATAAATTGCCAAAAGATTGGTAGGTAAACAGACTTAAAATCGATAGAAGAGGGTATTTATAGCTCAGGATTGAACTGTGAGGTTATTGGTGCTCTCTGAACTTGGTTATTTTCTTGCAGTTGTTTCATCAGTAACTTCATATATATAAAAAAGTAGCAAATCAGCATTCCGAGTCACTGATGATGTTACCTAGTTGGGTCATGAAATGTCTGCAAGAAAACAACCAAGCTCGAAGAGCACCAAGGACCCCATCAGACTTAAAATCGTTCTTAACAGGGAACTCGGAAACAGCCAGAAGTAATTAGTCCTAGTAAATTAACAGCCCTAGTAAATTAAGTCAGGAACTCGGCCAAGCGTGAACTCCGCCTGGGGTAAGGGAGAGCATCCTTCCGTTCCCAGCCACCCACCTGCCCTTACCTGGGGGGCGATGTTGCTCAAGTAGAAGGTGTCCCCCATGGCTTTCTGACTCCACTTGTGATTGGCCGCCGCCGCCAGGTGTCCTCGGTCGAATCCGCTGCCCCGGTAGTCCGCGTTGCTAGCGCGGTGATAGGGATGGATCGAGTCGTCCTCACGGAAATCGCAGCCGGCGCGGTCCGAGGAGCCGCGAAGGGCGGCCGCATCCAGCCGCTCCACCACCCAGAGGGCGCTCCGGGCTCGCGGGTCGTAGCACAGCACGTACGACTCGCGGCTCCGCAGTTGCGACAGCCCTGGCAGGCCATACTTGGCCAGTTCGCCGCTCCCCGGCCGAGCCACCTCCAAGGACGCCGCCGCTACCGGCAGGACGGGCAGCCGCGCCAGCAGCCCCTCCGCGGGTGCCGACTCCCGGCTTTGCCCACCCGACCAGCCCGCGCCCAAGCCCACCCCGAGCGCCAACGAGGCCGCCGCGGGCGCCAGGTTGCACCACCAGCGCCGCATCGCGCTGCCGACGCTTCCGAACGGAACGCGCCGGGATCAAAGGAACGGAACGCTGGGAGGAAGAAACGAATCAGAAAGCGGCTACCGCAGCTGCTGTCTTAAAGGGGCAATGGCTCGGAACTGGTGGGGCCAGGGGCACTTGGGCTGAACCTCCGCCGATCTCCGCGCTTTGGGGTCGGAGCGGGATCGCTGCCTCTCTCGCACTGCCCTTTGGATGAGTCGCCGAATTGGCGAAAGTACCAGAGTCACATCTTTATCGATCAGCGTATAATGTTGCAAGATCTGGGAGCGCGGGGGAGATGCAGCTGACATTCCCCCCTTCACCCCAATACTCACTGGGTCTCGTTTTTTCCACCTAGCCTACTTTACAAGGCTGTTGTGTTGAGAAGACAGTCAGTAGAAGCTGGCCGTTCTATGCAGAAGCTTAAGCTCTGAAAACAGGACCCTAGGTAAGTAATCTGTATATTTTTATCGGACATTGCCCTTTTAAGGACACTT
>JANHZU010002842.1:141555-153717 GCA_032468055.1 Acrochordus granulatus | reverse complement strand
TGGCCAAATAAAAAGCTGTTTCTTCGGATTTGAAGCCTCCGCTTGAGTCTGGCTTTGGCCCTTGCTGGCTCAGGTGAAATAGAATCGCACGTTACAATACCAATGCATTTCCTGGAAATTCCTTAACTGAGGAAAAGATGAGCAATAAACATGCCTTCGAACAACTTCATTTCTTGCAGTTCTTCTACTCTGACCTTAAAAAGCCGACCTTTGCAAAGTGTAAAACATCCTTTAAAGAAAATATTTCAAGAGCTGGGCACCACCCCCTAGTGGCTAAAAAACAACAGCATGAAAAATTAAACACTTAGACTGCATTCATATTAAGATGGCATTTGGAGCTCCATTGTTACCTGCTAGACAAAGAGACCTAGACTTTATCTACTCACACTAAGCAAATCTGTAAATAGGCTGTAAGGTAGGAAAGCCATTGCTAAACAAGGGGGGAAATGGGATGTATTATTGCTGGAAGTTAATGGTGGAAGTCAAAACAGGGGATGGGAAATTAAGTAATTAGAACTCCGCGGCAGGTGATGGGCCGTTTCCATGCATGTCTCTGGTGCTTTTAAGTGCACAGTGGATGCCTGGATCCGTAGACCAGACCCAAGGAGAGAAGGGAATTCAGACAAGGAGCGAATTATCCATTCGTACGTTCAAGAAGATACACAATAGATCAGCACGTCTTTTCATTCTGAAAACGCCCCACTTCTGTGGCAGTTGGAGGTACATCTGTCACTCCAACCCTTTCAAGGCTATTCCTCCTTTGCACAAGGAAGTGGTGTGGTTCATGCTATGAGGTCCTTCTGCTCCCCTAAAACCAAGTAATGAGAAAATCACGGATCCTTTTCAGTGTCTACAAACAACATTCAGCCTCTTAAAAAGAAAGCATGGAAATATGATTCAGTGGCAGAGACAAAAGGAGCTTCTCTGTTCTGTAGTGCCTTCTTCCCCATTTCTCCAAATTAAAATACAATCTTATTATTCCTTTCAGAAAATTAGCCCTCAAAGTTGCCTTTGGGTGATTCCACTCTTTTAAAAATACAGTGGAACCTCACAAGATGAGACTAATTTGTTCCGGAAGAACGCTCTTAGTACAAAATGCTCTTAAAGCAAAATGAGGTTTCCCATTGAAAACAATAGAAAATCGGACGATCCATTCCATGCCCCCAAAAATATTCAGCAAAAAATCATTTTCAACAGAATTTGATGTAGAAATGATTGTCCCTAACATCTGAAACAAGTAACAATGATTAACTGCCACCAGTTATGTCGACCAGAAATGGCCGGCACTCTGGCAGGTCCGCAGCTCCGCATGACGGGGTGAGCTCCCGTCACTTAGCCTCAGCTTCTGCCCACCCAGCAGTTCGAAAGCACGTAAAAACCGGTGAGTAGATAAATCGGGTACCACCTTGGTGGGAGCTGGCTGGCTACGGCGGGTACGGGTGAGTCGAGTGGCGAACGTCGAGTCGGAAGCAGAGTAGCCTCCTGCCAGGGGCGGAGCAGGAACTGCAGAGACGCCTGGATGCAACATTGCCAGCCGCAATTGTATAATAACTGATCTATGTAAGCCGCCAAGAGTCTTTGGAAATTGGCGGCATAGAAATGTATAAAATAAATATAAAGCAGAAATGGAGCAAACTAACCAGCACTTATGGATCTGCTTCCAGGAAGGCTCCAGCCTCAGCTGCGGCTAGGCCGGCTGCTCTCCGGCGCCCCCTGCCGGCTCGGAGGATCCTCCGCCGCTCGAGGCAAAAGGGCCTTTCCCCTTTTCCCTCAGCAGCGTCTCCCAGGACAGCCCACGGAGAGTCATGGAGAGAACCGCACGGGGCGGCGTCGGCAGAACTCTCGCGCGGTTGCCGCCCGAACGGGAAATACAGAGCGCGCTGACTGATGACGCGTAAGGTATCGCGGGAAGCTTGCTCGTCTTGCGGGTTGCCGCTCGTCAACTGAAATAAATTTTATCAACAATTTGTGCTCGTCTTGTGAAAATCTCGTGCAGCGAGATTTTATCATAGGTGTTTGACTGTAAAGCATGGGACCTTAAAGCAGCACATCTTTTTTCAGCCTCGCGTAGAAGCCGGCAAAAGGGCAAGCTGCCTTAAGGAGAGTAGAGAGATGCTGTACCTGCACGAAGGCCTCAGTATTTCTTCTGGTTCGAGCGTGGGCCTGTGGGCGTTTCTGTGCATGCTTTTCCCAAAAGTTGTGGGAACTATCAGTGGAGAGAGCCATCAGGGAGGTGTTGCGGCAGAAGAGGATGGAAGGAGGGTCCCGCAAGTCTCTTGGGCAGAACAGCTGGAAAGAGCACCTTGCGCTGCACTTGCTGCAGCCTGACCTTGGGCACCAAAGCAAGCGCAGGACAGGGCAGCCTTGCGCCACCCCAGCTTCCCCAAAGGTGCCAGCATGGAAGAGCTCTTCCTCGGCAGCTCTCTGTCTCAACACTTCCTGTGGGGCAGAAGGGGGATAGTGCAAAGAGCGTGTGGTGGGCAGGAGGCTGTGGTGGCATGTCTGGCTTGACCCTTGGCACAGCCGGGGAGGCGGATCTGCAGGCTGAGGGGCAGGACAGCAGGCACTTCAAGTCAAGGGCAGAAAAGGCCTTTTTGCAAGTCAATGAATGTAGAAGCTGGTTTGGTTAAGTCAGGGAACAATATTCAGGTGCTTCCTGTGTGGGGAGGCCACCCTCTGTTGCCTCCCCACTGTACTTGACACTTCCCATCTGATGCGTCCAGGAAGGAGGGAGAGAAGCAGGGAGGCTCCAGTTTCACATTGCAGGTAGTCCTCGACTTACAACCATTTGTTTAGCGATCATTTGAAATCACAGCGGCACTGAAAAATCATTGGGCACTTGGCAACAGCCAGCATGTATTCACAACAGTTGCAACATTCTGGGGTCATGTGATCACCATTTTACTTTCCAGGTAGCTTCTGACAAACCAAGTCAATGGGGGAAGTCAGATTTGCTTAACAAACAAGTGTGGACCTGATTCGCTTCCTGACCAGGACAAAAAAAGTCATAAAATCAGGCTCAATCATGACCACATGATTCACTTATAACAACTGCAGTGAGTCACTAAATGACCATGGCAAAAAAGATTGTAAAATCAGGCACAGTTCACTTCACCACTGCCTTGCTTAGCAATTGAAATTCTGATCCCAACTGTGGTCGTTAAGTTGAGGACTACCTGCATCCTTGTAATTCTGGAGAAGTGGCAGTGTGCTTGTCAGTTTCACCTTTTTTAAAAGAGGGAAAACAAAAAAAAAGGTGGTTACCCATCCTATTAGTTTCTGAGTTTTAGGTTTTTTTCTACAGCCCAGCCTTGTCCAGGGGGAAATGGCTGTTGGGAGACAGAGACCAGCGACAGAGGGAAGGGGGCCTCCCTGCCACAGCACACAGGAACAAAGTGGAGGATTTGCTTAGGATGAAATGAAGAGCAGTAGAGGAACCTGCCTGGCCACCTGAGCTGGGAAATGGTTGTGTGGTTGAGGGAAGGCAGGTGGAGTTTGCCCTTCCAGCAGCCTGGAGGCAGAGAGAAGAGGATGCTGTGTGTTCCAGCCCTTAAAAAATGGTTAGTGGCCCAAGGGCAACCTGGTCTTCTGGATCAGAAGTAAGCAACCCATATCAATGGTAGTGCAACTGTGATTTGCTGCAGGGTTTGGTGCTCTCTCCACTCCTGTTCAACATTTATAGGAGGCTGTTGGGTGAGTTTGTCCTTCGCCATGGGACAAAATATCATCAGTATGCTGATGATACCTAATGGTATATCTCTGGCACCTGGCAAATGAAATGTTATGGATGTCTTCTCCTGTATCTAGAGCCCATTGGGGTCTGGATGGACAACAACAGGAACCCTGGCAAGACTAAGTGGCTTTGGGTTTGGGGGCCTTTTGTTTCTAGGATTATGCCACCCTTGGCGCTGGATGGGGAGCGCTGCCCCAGACTGACCCAGGGTACAATCTTGAGGTCCTCCTGGACTCAGGACTTCTGTTTGAAGAGCAGGTCGCAGTCATGGCTAGAAGGGTCTTTGCACTGATTTGCACGGTGCTCCAGTTATGCCTGTTCCTGGATCAGGGGGCTCTACTCAGTTATTCACACACTAGTCACATACTGTAATGCACTCTACGAGGGGTTGCTCTTGAAGAGTATCCAGGAAGCTTCAGTCGGTGCAAAATGCAGCAGTACGGGTAGTTAAGAGTACTTCTAGAACAGCACGTGTTACGCTTCTGCTCCCTGATTTATACTAGTTATCAGTTTGCTTCTGGGTACAATTCAGTGGGCTGTTCTTAAAGTTGAATTATTTGAGGGACTGCCTCTTCCCAATTACATCTGCTCATCCCATCAGATCTGGTAAGAGAGTCTCTCAAGGAGCTACACTTGGTGGGCACAAGGAGGTGGGTCTTCTTTGCCATGGCACCTGCCTTATGGAATATTCCACAGTGAGGTCAGCTCCATCCCTCCTTATTTCCAGAAGACCCTCAAGACCTGGCTTTGTCATGCCTGGGGGTCTCAGGGGACCAGTGAGAACTTAAATGACTCCGTTGCTGATTGAATCTCTTAAGTGTGCTTTTTATAATATGGGCGTGTTTGACGTGTTGGTTGTTTTCATTATTTCATTATATGCCACCCAGAGTCACTTTGTGTGAGGTGGGTAGCTATGTAAAATTGATAAATACATGAATGATCTGACCACTGTATGGAAAAGAGTAACTGGCCAGCCAATTCCAGAGAGAAGCTCAACCATCTGAGACTGCAATTTATTAGATTTTTCATTTTCCGTCTCTTTAGATAGATGCAGGCATGTCATTGCACAGCCTTAAGGGACTGGTGTGGTGCTCAGAATCAAGATCACGTTGCCCAGACAAAGTTGAGAGCACAAAAGCTTCTTCCAGTTGCCAAAAAAGATGGAGGCCTGCACAGAAGAGCTGTTAATGTGCCAAGGCTTGCAAGAGGTCAATAAAACTGCGCTCATAAGTCTCCAAAAGATTCATATCTGCCAAGTATGGGAGGCAACATCATATCTGTTCATAAAGTGGAGGATATTTTCTATGACACATCGGTTCCTCCAACAAGTACAGATTTGTTCCACTTGCCCTTGTCCAGAACTGCAAGAAGAGGTGGAGTCAAATTTGCCTTATTTAATCTCCACCTAGCTTGTGGGCACTCAAGAAGACCAGAATAAAGCTTCCATTGGTATGACTTTTGAGTCAGGGTAGCAACTACCCAGAGAGAGCCAGGTGCACAAACTCGTTGGTGATCCATCCTGACCCTAAATAGACCCATGTGAGCTGATTGAAAGATTTGCTGCAAGAATCTTTCCCTCTCTTACGCACACCCACACACACAACACAGGGACCACACCTCTGTCCTTGCTTACTTGAAAAACACCGGAGCTTCAGTCAATCAAGTCTTTCCCTTTAACTCACACATGACTTTTTAAATGTCTGTGCTACCTATACAGGAAGAAACACTATTCCTTATGCATTTTCTACATCTGACTCCAATTTGAAATTATTCTGAGTAACTGTTGTCCTCAAAAAATGAAGAGATCCATAGTACAAGACAAATATATTGGACTCAGGAATCCTTTTGTTTTTTAAAAATGATTTTTTAATTGAGAGTTCTGGTAATGACTTAGTTTATTTAGTATACTAACTAAATGAAACTATAAAATAACCACTTTTAGATCATTCTTACTCTGTCTGCTATCCTTCAGATGTACTGGCAATAAAAATTCCAAATTTTCCCCCTACAGTGGCTTGGGATGCTGTGTGGGTTCTGTATGCTTCACCCTGTAGAAGTGAAGAGAAACAAAGAAGAAGAATAGCTCAGAAGCATCCACATTTATTCCATGGCAAAAGAGCTTTTCAACTGGAGTAGCAAAAAAAAGGAGAAATCCCAAAGAAACTAGCAAATTCCTGAAGTCAAAGAGGTCCTACTCTTCGTTGTACAACAATGCAAATATCATGGAAGTGTGATAAGCACATGAAGAGAGGTCCCAGAAGGCACCAGAAATAAGTATAAACCCATACTTGCCAATTTTATTAAATCTATATTTTATAGATCAAAAGCCTAATTGAGGGGAAGAAAAGATAATCATGAATTTATTAATGCCAACCAAGTTAACACCCTTTAAATATTGAAAAATTTGGATGGTCCGTTGTAGATAATCCTCAATTTACAACCATTTAGTTAATGAATATCTAAGTTACAATACTGAAAAAACAGTCCTCACAGTTACTACCAGTGCAGTGCACATGATCAAAATTTGGGCTGTTGGCAATCAGCATGTATTTATGATGACTGCAGCATGCTAGGGTCACATAATCCCCATTTGTGACCTTCCCAGAGAGTTTTGGATGAGTAAAGTCAATAAGGGAAGCCAGATTTGCTTAATAAATGCATGATTTGCTTAATGACCATGTTGCAAAATCAGGGACGATTCACTTAACGATTGCATTGCTTAGTAATGGTAATTCCATTTCCAATCATGGTCCAAAGTCGAGGACTATCTCTACCTAAGATCTAGAACATTGTGTTAATGGAAAACTTGATGCATCAGATGTGGTTTTAATTAGAGTTTAATTTCCAAAAATAGTTTCTTTATTGAATTCTATTTATTAGATTAACACATTTACTTCATTTTATTGCTAAGTGTATTTGGAATAGTTAAAATCTGGATATTTGGGCATTAACTATTTAGGAACAGCTGTAGTGCTATTTTTTTGTGTGTGTGATATTAAAACAGAGTTGATGATGGGATTGTTTTTGTTTGACATTGCTTATGATTTCCAAGGTGCTTTTAAGTATTTTTTATTTGACATTTTTCATTTGGCTGACACTAGAAAGGCTGGTCAAAGACCGTAAGAAAGATATTTGATTTGATCACATCCTTGGAAAGGGGGAGCCAAGGAGAATATCACAAGGCAAGGAAAGTGGCTGGTTTGTGAGAGATCACAGAGTTTAGGAACGGTGTGTAACGTAGGTTGAGTTCCTTATTTGGTAGTTAGAATGCCCTCAAAGTTACCCACCCCTGGGCTGCTGTCATTCAGTCACTCCACTGATTAAGTGAGGAACAGGTTGCCAGAATCAGAATCGAATGCGGATTCAACGGATGTTCTTGTTCCAGTAGGCATGTTTGGATACACCAAGTCTGGGGTGAACCAGTTTTTCTGGGATACAAGTCAGCAGATGGATCCATTTGTGGATGTGTGTGTGTGTTGGGAGAGAGGGGAGTTGTGCACAATAAGTTACCTTTACTCCTAAAGAACAAAATGAATGTCGGGGCAGTTTTGACAACCCAAATAATGTGCTCCGAAGTTTTAGGAAAGGCAAGACAGCGGGAAACGGAGAAGAGGGTTAAAAAAATCCCAGGTTTCTGGAGGAATGACTTGATGACTCTGGATTAGGAAATGGAAAAAAAGGCATGTCCTGACTGGTGAAAAGACACTCACAGCTGCACATTGGTTTTCTCCTCTGTGGATTTGACTGAAGGCATCAGATGAAGGCAAAATGCTTGTGGTGCAAAATAAGAGTCTCCTAAGGAAAGCTTTCGGAGAAAGCTACGTGTCTTCAAATCCAGCAGGGATGTTTGGAGAAGTATGCCTCTCTTTGGCCTCTGAGGGGGATCTGCAGCCTTTCTGGATACCATTTTCCCTAACAAAATGCAAGTAAACAGTACAGTATCTCATTTGGGTGATGCCAAGTCAACATAATGACTGATTTATGAGAATCGACAGACTGATTTAATATTTAATGCTTAAATGTTTTGTTTTTTAACAAAATTGAAACCCAATTTTGCACAAAGTTGTACTTTAGCTTTTCTATTCATGAGGTTTCTAGTTGGCCCTGGGGGAAAAAAAGTCGGTGTATAGTTGCAAATGTCACTTTATGTAAATAGCATTGGAAGCACACTACTGTATTTACTGAGTCCATGCGCTGCTGAAGAAAGCTAATTAGATGGAGGAGTCCAACCAGCAAAGCTAGTTTTAAACTAGTCCTACAGTTGTGGGACGTGCATAGTTTTGCGGTATAGCCATTGAACATAAACTTCTTTGGGCAGAAGGTGCAATACCTTTATTTTCAATTTTACATTGTTTGGTGGCTATTCCCAAGCGCACCTGCAAGAAGTAGAGAAAAAATGCAAGATAGCAGCTGTGACCATGTCATAGAACCCTATCCCTTTTAGGTGCATACCTTGTGTAAAGCGCATAAAAAGGCAATGGAGCTTCAATCATACAGATGCCCCATCTAGACTTTTTTTGAACTCCACTCCAACTAGTCTGAATCCGAGGTCAAGGAACAAGGAATGGTAATTCCTTTAGAAGTTCTGAGTCATATTCTGAGCAAACTCAATGTGATGTTTCGCCTTGGATTTTCTTGACGTTGAAGGATTTGGAAGCCACAAGAAAGCCAAGGAAAATCTAGATATTTGTGGGTGGTAGTTTTCCGCCTTGGGATGAAGTGATTTCATTTTCCAACTGAACTGCGTGGGTATTTTATTGTGACGTCTTGTTGCACTATTGTAACAGAAAGTTCCCATCTCTTCGTTCTCAGGATCTGAAATAATTTATAGGTTAAGTGTAGTTTTCTTGATCTTGAGAATCCAGGGTGGAGGTTTTGTGTCCTTATCAGTATGGCTGAATTACAAGTCCCAACGGCTATCAACCAAGCCAGTGGGAGGAACTGTTATGAATTTTCTTCAGCCGTATGTGTAGACCAGAAATTCCATATCTTTGTTTCAAGTAGGATATTCTAGGAAGTTACTATATGACAAATGCACACAAATTATGTTTAATCTCATTTTCTTTTCTGTACCACTGTTCAGGTAGAGTTTAAAAACTCAGTACATTTATTACAGATTTGAAAAGATACAGTTCTGCTTGAGGTGAATGTAATAAATTAAAAAGAAAACTGTTCCTCCAGCCCCTAAGTTCAGAGAAGTATAGCTCTCCAGCAACTGAATGGTAGTTTCGACTTGGTCTTGTTTATAAAGTATTCGTTGTCGGTTTTCTTGGCTACTCTTTGGAACTGGCTTGCTGGTAGCCAAGAAAGGGACTGACTCAAGTCACCCAGCTGGTTTTCATGCCTAAGGCTGGACTGGAATTCCCACTCTCCCAGCCTCTATATGCCTTTAATCGCTGTGCCATATGGAGTCTCAGGTGGCTTTAGTAGCTATTCTGTATTCCAATTTTCAAAGCTGGATCATATCAAAAGAATGAGAATGAATTTTTGTTTTCAGAGAATGGGATCTGACCAAATTCTATTGAAGTTGGGAACATTAATATCAATGACTGGTATTATTCTGGAAGTCTATGCATTTTAAAGTTGCCACTCATATTCTAGAAAGTTCCTAACCTTGTGCTCCATTTCCTTTGTTCTGGTGATTCAAAATGGGGCAGGACCAGGATGATTAACCAGGTTAAAAGGACACGATGTCACAATGGTTCTTCTCCTTGGTGACTGAATAGCTTCTGCTGGTGGTCCTCTTGCTTGCTCTAGTACGTGCCCTCTTGCCTCTAATTATTTAGCAACTAAGTGAAACTACTGAGGGGGTCATTAGTTTGGGTTGAAGTATTAGCTGCACATCTCCATCCCGGTCTGACTAGAGTAGTTATGGAGGTCTTGACTCAATGTCTGGATTCTGGGAGGGCAAATAAAGCTTAAATTAGAACCCAGATGGTTGCATTTCAAATAGGATGGCCTTCTTCCAAAGGAGAAAAACTGTGACCTGAGCACCTTCCTGGTCTTGCATCTCCTGCCTGAACATGGCCAGAAGGCCCATTACAGTACCCAGTTTGGCCTGATGTGCCAGTTCTGGGCTTTCTTGGGCCAAGAAGACCTCGCCACAGTGGTTCATGTCCTCGTTGGCTTTAGTCAATTGCAAATGGTGGGATTAGGAGCTGCCCCTGAAAATAGCCCAAATAAAACATAGAAGCATAGCTTAAACAAGGATCAGGTTTATCAGCCTTAAAATGGAATGTGGTTGTGACATTGATTGTAGTTTTCCAGGCTGGATTTTAAATCTACAGATCCCTCCTAGCTCAGCATCTAAGCACGGACAAGACCTTTTCTCCAACTGAGATTCCACCCATCCCAAACATACATCCTCCATCCCCTGTGAGGCGAGATGAAATGAAGGGGCCCAGTGGGGATCCTTCTTCAGGTGTGTCCCAGAATGTGTCAAAAAGGTCAAGAGGGTGGATGTGATAGTGCTGTTCTTCTTAATGGTGGCCTTCCCATGATAAAACACTTGCTTCCTCCCTGAGGTGCAGGTTGCTTTTGATGCTCTTCTGAATTCTGGCAGGTCTTGGTTTATTGTGTATGCTTGGGTATTGATTGTTGTTGCTTTTATTAGGTTGATGTTGTCAACCTCCCAGAATCTTTTGATGTCAATGCTGTACAAATGATAATATAAATAAATAACGGTTGTTATCTACAAAAGACACAAACCAAAATGAAACAATAATGTTTGAGCACTGTTGCGTCATGGGAAAGAGCAGACGACCTTACACAATCCTGATTTTTTAAAGGCAATATTTATTTTAGGACAGGTAGGGAGTAGTGCAGAGAGATATTTCCTTTGTCTCTCCCTCTGAGAATTCCCATCTTTTCTCCCACGGTTTCCTAAGCCTGATTATTTCAAACTCCTAGACATACTGTAATTACAGTTTAACCTAGTGGTTAAGGTAGAGCAGAAGACTAAATTTCTAGTCCCACCTTGGGCACAAAGCCAACGGGGTAACCTTGGCCAGTCAGTTTCTCTCAGTCCCAGGAAGGAGGAGGCAGGAGCAAATCACTTTGGAAACCTTGGCAAGAAATCTGCATGGACTAGTCCAGGCAGCGACCAAGAGTCAACACTGACCCAAAGGCACAAAAACGGCCAAAGGAAGGAGTTTCTGGTCAGCAGTTTTATCACCAAGCCTGGCAGAATTAGAGCTGATGAAATGCGTTTCTCAATGAGTTTTTCTGAGATATTTAAAAGGGAAGAGAATTTTATGAGAGGTCATTTTTCAAAGGTTCTCTGTGCATTTTTTGAAACTTAGATTTCAAGCCAGTAATAACTCAATCATGTCACTAGATGGCTGCAGTCACATGTTTATCCTCTGGCAAGCTATCGTCATTCAATGAATTAATATATAATTTTAAAATCGATGAGTGCTTGGACGTTAAAAGCCACTGATTTTATCTACATAAAAGGACTGGCCAAAATGTCAACTGCTGTCTTGTTCAGCCTGGAGATCACCAACCTAGGGCAGCTGGATTTCACTGAATTTATTCAAACATTTGTCTTCTGCTCTTCTCTTGAATGACACTTAATTCCACCCTTGCAATTTCTTAAGAGAACGTTACAAGTAGTCCTCAACTTACAACCATTCATTTAGTGACCATTTGTTGTTACAATGGCACAAAACAAAATGACTTATGATCAGTCCTCACACTTAAAACCGTTCCAGCATTCCCATCAAAATTTGGGCATTTGGCAACTGGCACGTACTTACATTGGTTGCAGCATTCTGGGGATCATGTGATCACCATTTATAGCTTCCAAGAAGCAAAGTCAATGAGGGCAGTTGGATTTGATTTACTTAACAATTGCAGTAATTTGCTTAATAATTGTGCCAAAATGTAAAACTGGGTGCTGTTTAATTAACAACTTCCTTGCTTAGCAGTAGAAGTTCTGGACCCAATTGTCATAAGTCAAGGACTACCTGTATGTGAACCATTAGATCTCCCTTCCATTATTTCTTTGGAAAAAAAGTGGGGGACTTGGCCACCCCATCCAGCCTCCTATAGAGGACCGGCCCAAAGAGGGAGACTCCAGAATGTAGGGCATGGTCCATCAGAAGGAGATGTTGGTCCCATAACTTGGTTCAAATAAAGAAAAACATAGTCAGTACAATGGTGCCTCACAAGACGAGATTAATCCGTTCCAGAAAAACACTCTTAGTGCGAAATGCTCTTAAGGCGAAACGAGGTTTCCCATAGGAAACAATGGAAAGTTGGATGATCTGTTCCACGCCCCAAAAAATATTCACCCAAAAATAATTTTCAATGGAATTTGATGTAGAAATGATTGTCCCTAACATCTGAAAAAAGTAACCATGATTAACACATGATATAAAGCAGAAATAGAGCAAACTAACCAGCACTTACGGATCTGCTTCAAGGCA
>JANHZU010002842.1:120132-132025 GCA_032468055.1 Acrochordus granulatus | reverse complement strand
AGAAGACTGTTGTAAACAGAAGGAAGGTTGTATCTGAGACCACCATTTCTGTTTAAAGAAGATTTATCTTTTTTAACCAAGATTGCTTCTTCTGAGGCTTCACAGACATAAAAATAATAACATTCCCCTGCCCAAAACCAGATACAGTAGATAGATAGATGGCTGGCTGGCTGTAGAGACAGAGACAGGCAGGCTGACAGATAGATTGATCGATTAACCATTTCTTCTATTTCCCTCAAAAATCCACATTTCCATGAAGCAAGTTGGGGAGAGAGAGAATGAGAGGCCACAGGGTTCCATGACTGAAGGTGGCTTTGATCCTGTGTATACTTAGGCTTAGCCTGAACCACTACATTGCACTGGCTTTTAGCAGGCCATCCTTGTCATTGTTACTAATGCCATCAGGGCTCCTATGCCATCCCCTGTGCTTAACACTACAGCTAATTAATCTTCCATGTGTGTATTTCACTGTGTGTGCATGTGTGTAATGAATTTAGCTTTGATTACTGTGATTTGAAACAACATTGGGGGGAAAATCCTCTGGAATTAATGTAGTTTAGGTGGGAAAAACTTTTGTGGAATTAATCCTGGAATTCTTTGTAATATGAAGGTTGAACTGAAATGACTGAATTTTGCATTCTGTATTTTTTTCTACATTTCTGTCATCTTTGTCCATCCTTCTCCTCTTGCTGTTCTGTTGTTAATACTGATAAGCTATATTTTCATCCTTCCCACAACAACACCCATAGGCAATACGTATGTACAGCTTAATCATGTTGTAATAATAATTACTGCTTTTTTTCTTATTTTAAGGAAGCATCACTGATGGAGTCTGAAAAAATCCAGGGGAAGGATCCTTTCCCACTCACGACCCATAGAATACATGAAGCTGCTAATCCTGCTCCAGCCAGCAAGCACCATGATGTCACGGAGACTATTGTCATGAGTCAAAGTCCCAGAAATGAGGAGGTGGAAGAGAAAGAAGATTTATCTCTTTCCCAAGATCTAGCACTTCTCTTTGTTATGAAAGAACATATATGGGACAGATCTTCTAACTCCATGGAGAAGGATATCTCTGAGGAACTGGAAAGAGGGCCGAGAGATTTAGAGAACTGGGCAGAACTTTCAGAAATTAAAAGTAATCTCAATAGAGGACAGTCCATCTTGAAGGAGAGTAGAAAATCTTCCTTAAATTCCCTTGATGGGGAATTTGCAGCCTGTTCTTCAAGTGTTCCTGAGTCCTGCCTTTTAGATACAACCAACTCTGCTCTTAGGAGGTTCAGTGCAGGACAAATGGAGAGTGAAGTCTTTGACCCTAAGTTCTGTCAATCTCTGAGTCTGTGTGACACACCCACTCAGACATGGCATGAAGAACCAGCAATAACAGACACTCTTCCTTCTCAAGAAGAATCAGTCAGGGAATCTCCCTTGATGATTCATAATATTTCAAATTGCCACAAAAATGCTGATTCTTCCAAACCTGGATTAGATGAGGATCATTCATGGGAGCTAGAGACACAGCATGAGGAGAACAGAGACCTTTTAACAGGAATGGACATTGTGATGAAGACCAATGAAATTTCCTCTAAAAGCGAAGAAGCAAGTAAAAGATTGAGCAATCCTTCCTCAGAAGAAGAGTTAAATGTAGATGTAGCACAAAGAAAGGTAGACAATATTTTATCATCTAAGAAAGTGGAGAATCATTCAGACATTGATGATGAAACAGGAGATTTGGATCAAAATGTATTTGACTGTCATGTTCTTCATCTCCAAGAAGAGGAAGAGAGTGACGTGAGAGTGAGCAGTCCTCTTTTACTTAAAAAAAATGGCCAAGCCCATCATAATAAAAGCAGTAGGAATTGTGAAGAATCAGATCAAAGAGAGCTATCAACAACAATGGAGCCAGAACCTGCAGAGAAGGAGGCTTTGGAATTGGTAGGCAGTGAGGAAGAAGAAGAAAAGGATTTGAATCAGAAAGAAGTGAAGAGTAAAAGGAAAACAAATCTGGAGAAAGTTCAGTTGGGACATGATGACCAAGAAGAACAAGGGTGGACTGTGCAAGCAACAACAGCCTCCAGCACAGAGAGGGCCTCTACGTCTATCATATTGGGTCAGGACACATTTGATTCTGTGAAAAACAGTTTGACTCTTTCTGTTTTCAGCAATAACAGTTCTGAAGAATTTGCCTTCTCTTTCAAGAACTCCTCAGTAGGTCAGTCTCCAAAATCAATTTGTGCATTGCCTGAATCTTGTGTCCAAACAACCGCTATTCCATTAGCTGCAATGCCCCCTGCAGGGGTTGAGCCAAGCTGTGGTAGCCCAAGGACAGAGGCTATCATATATCACAGCTCTAGACAGTTGGAACAATCTGGCATCTATGAGACAACAAACAAAATTTTCTGTTGTGATCAAGGTGGTGCACAGTTCACTGTGGATGTTGGAAAAGATGATATTGAAAAAGAGGAGAGTGAAAAAGAGGAAAATGTAAGGAGTGCTAATGGTGAACAAATAATACAATTGTTTGCAGATTTAGCATTAGGCATTGACTCCCAAGATCTTCATGGTTCTCAGGGTATGGGTCATTCTTCTGATGCTGAGAAGAATCCTGTTCCAACATTGAGGGCCATAGAGGCAACTGTCTTGCAAGAAGATGCTGGGAAGGGAATCACAGATGGGACCATCACTTGTGCAGGAGACAGATCAGTTTTACATTTCTCTACCCAACTGGACAGAGCGATATGTGAAGAAGCTTCAGCATTGGACAGGGTTGAAGTTGATCATCTGCCCAGTTTTGGTAAGGACTTCCCTGAAGACACTCAGAGTTCTACCTCCAAAGTCCCTCCAAAGCCATCTCTAAAAGAAGATCTGTCCAACATAATCAAAGAGATGACAAAGTTACATCTTTCTTCACGGGATTCAGTGCAAGACACTACTGAAAATTATGTGAAGTTCTATCAAAAACGTACACCAACAATTAAGAGTACTGTGCTATCAGGGAAGGAAGCAGTAACAGACACATTTTGTACAGAACAAGATATCTTAACCAGTGAGTCACCATGTTTTTCTAGACTTGAAGAGGACAGAACAGAATGTGACTGTAATGCTGACAACCTTCCATCTTCTAGGATTCTTTTTGCAACTTCCACTGATGCAGCTCAGTTAACACAACATTTGGCCCCAGTTCTAATAGATGGCTCTGAGCAGACTTTAGTTCTTGAATCTGCTTCAATTTCATCTTCTAGACAACGTCTTCAGTTTGCAGGTCCCCCACCTAAGGCAAATTTTAATGCCCAGCCAATCCCCCCAGGTCTTAATCCCAGGCATCCTGATCAGCTCCTAGAACAGCTGTCTTGTTCCAGCCAAGCTAATCCATTTTTACCCCCCAAAGCTTCTGCCACTCAGGCTGTTCTGGAGCATTCACCTACTCCCCCTGAAATCAGATTACCTGAGCAGCCCCTCAATTCTGAAAGTGACTTGAATCAGTGTTGCCAAGTTCTACACGCTGTACACAATTCTAAACAGTCTGTGTCTGTGGCACACAAGGCCAATTCACCCATTGCTTCTGAATGTTCCCTGTTTCCGTCACTCAGTGTCAATGCAACTTTCAAACTGACTAACTCTAAACAGATCACACAATCTACAACTGCTGGACCTGGCAACTACTTGACACAACCTCCACTTGTTGCTCTTAGCAGTCACTCTCACAGTCCCCGATCAGATCCCACCTCCAAGAAGCATCTAATGGTTGGGGGCAATCCTTTTGCACAGCACAAGGCTGAGACTTCAGAAACCAACCTACCTGTTTCCTGCACAGGAAGTGATGAACAGACACATCTACAGGTTGCCTGTTGGAACTCATCCTCTGTTTCTAAAACAGGTGATCTTGCCCAGATTTCAAGTTTGGACAGTAGAATGGAAGAGATCTCTGCTTTTCCATTGGCTAAGTCAGCTGAGGCAAATAATCGACAAAGCCAGAAAGGCATGAATAAAACATGCCATGAGTTGGATTTTTATTTGTCGGATTTGCAAGATGTCCTTTTAGGAAATGGTGCAACAGTAGCAGATTCCTTCAGTAGCACTCCTGAAACAATGTCCAATTTTGCAGATATTACTGATGGAAGATCTTCTTATCACATCTTCCAACCCTCAAGAGATCATGAGAAAGGGTGTGAAATTAGGAAGTCCACAAATGTAAGGCAGCCTCCTTCCCTTTTAGCTTTCACTAACCCAATCCACTTTTTGTTTGGACCTCCTTCGCCACCAACTGACCAATATCCAGAAGTGCATCAGGCTGGCTTTCAGGGCCCACAGTGGCAAGAGCAACAGGCTAAAAATGCAGAAGACCTAGGAGCATCTTCCTCCGAAGGTCTAGGGAAGTTCAAAAAAGTCCCGGAAAAATCAGTGGGGGAGCCTGTTCCCCCGGCAATTCATAGAAAAGGTGTGGAACACAGGCACCCACGCTTGGAGAAGTCCTCCAGCTGTCCAGGCAAGAATGCTACTGGGTTGGATATAAAAGAACCCACTTTCAGCACAAAGAAGCAAGATGTGAGAATCAAGCAGCGAGAAAAAAGCAAAGATTGGCATCGACATTGCATGAGAAAGATTTCTGCACCAACTGACAGTGCCATAGGTGAGCATGTTTTAATATATGATCCCAAAATTGCAGGAAAAACCAGGGTGACAGAGGAATGAGGAGGCAAAACATACTTCTATAAACATTTAACTCTTCTTCTCCAGTAGAATGTCTTAGCTTGGTAATATGTTGGTCAGTGATGTCTGCAGAGTGTGGTCAAAAAATTAAGAGGTAAATGATGGTGTAATCATCACTTTTATGTGTATTGATTGTGTTGATCTTGACCTTTTTGACCATATCTTACAGATATCCATTTATTGTATTATTTGATAAATTTGATGGGAATGTTACATATTTTTGAATGATCGATCGATACAGTATCCATTCCAGTGGCTTTAAGAGGCTATTAAGTATGTGCATTAATAATTCATTCACTTACTCACTGTTTGACTCTGGGCAGCTACTAAACCTTTTAAACAACCACAACTAGTCAGAAACAATGAAAAACAACATTGGGTTGGGAGTGCCACTGGGCCATACAATCATGCCCCCAAAGATGGTCCTCTCAGCATTCTGGCCAGTTGTGTGGAATTCTAAAAGTACTGAGGGCATCTCAAACTACTTTTAGACTAAATCCCCAAAGTTCCAGCCCTTCCACAGACCTGGGGTAAAAGGAGAGGGTTTGAGCCTCACAGTTGGCCAATCAACCTCAAGTCCAGGATTAATTTATTCCCCAGCTATGAAAAAGCAGAATTTGCTATCAAATATATTGGTGAAAAAGTGATTAAGGGTTGCCTTATGGAGGGCCTTCAGATTATGCCATGGAGTTTACAAGAGATGGGAAGTCCTCCACATATTTTGGGTTAAAGCCTTATGAGGTTTTGTATATCAAAGGAGGGATGTACAGTAGCATGGGTGTGGAAAGCAAAGGGGAACTAACTTGAAAACAGTGATGGCACCTTGTAGCAAAGACTGAAGCATTTGGAGAATAGGTCCACCCATGGAGGTTCCAGTTGTGTGTCAGGGGAGCAGAACATGCCAGATCCATGACCAGATCCATTTCATGACATTTTTTACCAAGGTTGTTAAGCAAATCATATGGCTGTTTAAGAATCCAGCTTTACTAATGGACATTTTACAAATCATGATCACATCCCTGAAGGATACTGCAACCAGGCATAAATATGAGTCAATTGCCAAGTGCCTGAATTACGATCACATGATCATGGGGATAGTGCAGTAAGATGTAAGTATAAGTACAAATCATAATGCAACAAGTTGTAAGTGCAAGTGCAAATCATAAAGCACTTTTTCCCAAGGTCATCATAACTTTGAGCCATCATTAAATGAATGGTTGTAAATCAAGGATGACCCATACTTAAAACTGCTGACATTTCTCCCCACCCTGGACTCTAACTTTGACACAGATTCCATCAAATAAGAGAACAACTAGGGTGCCTTGAAGACAGCTAAAGCAGCCTGCATTGATCCATTAGAACAGGTATGTCCAACCTTGGCAACTTTTAAGATGTGTGGACTTCAACTCCCAAAATTCCTCTGCCAGCTCTACATATCTTAAAATTGCCAAGGTTGGACACACCTGCTCAAGTTGAAAGTATTTATTCTGTTGTGAATTGGGAAGATCAAATTCAATTTGAAGTTGGAAAAAAAATCCTTAAAATAGTCTTTACATAGTAGTTGATTTAAAGTCACGACTCCTCCCAAACTTTCTAATAGAACAATTTATCACCAACTTTCAAAGTAAAATTTTACCCAAGAGTTAAGTACTCATGAATCTCATTATCAAAATTCAATCTACATCTCAGTAGGGCTGAAAGATTTCTTGCTGTTTGCACTCCTGAAAATAAAATAAATTTTCTTTTATATGTTATATATAAAACATATATATGTTCTATATATTATTTTATATGTTATTCCCAAGAAATAGGTAATACATTTCCAACATAGTCCGTAAAGGGTAACATTTGCTGTAACTGTATTTTCATTCCACATGAAGGTGAGTGATAAAATATTGTCCCAATCATATTTTTGCAAATCGGATAAAGTCATCTTCCTAAAAACAAAGCAAAACCTTGGTAGCCCGTTATCTCAAATTTCCTAAATAATTTATTGATCCAAAGGAAATATTCATTTGGTATTAACATAGTGCAATATTTATTGTAAAAACATTAATTTTATCCTACAAACTTAAAGGACTTTTAACCCTTTATCAATTTCCAAGACAACCCAAGACAAGCTTTCTAAAAGCTTCACCATATTTATTTACACATGCTTAGAAATATTTGGGGTAAATATAGCCCCAGTAATTTAATATAATTAGTAGAAGTCACAAAACTGAACTCTTTACTTAGTGGTATTGATATGATAGGACCCAAGGGAAGTAAACAAGATAAATTGGAATATTATACTCAGAATACTTTCTAAACGACTATACAGTACCACCTTTATAAAATTATAAAGATGTGGCCTGCTTCAACAGCTGCTGATACAGTTCTACATAGGAATAATTGAGTCTGTCCTTGGCACATCTGTCACTGTCTTGTTCAGTGTAGCAACCATGCAGGACAGGTGGAGACTCCAACAAACAGTCAGGACTGCAGAAAGACAAATTGCAGCTAGCCTGCTATCCATGGACCTGTATATTGAGAGGGCCAAGAGAAGGGCGGAGCAGATATCTGCAGACCCCTCTCACCCTGGATACAACTTGTTTCAACCTCTTCCCAACCTCTGGATGGCACTATAGAGTATTGCATATCAAAGCAACCAGAAAGAGGATAATTTTTCCTCCTGGTGCCATCATTCAGCTGAATACTTGACTCATGCTATATGACTGGACGCAAAGTGCAAAAAGTTCTAAATTAACCCAGAAGTACTGTCTAAGGTATATATTTACTTATCAATAGATCCTGGTTCTAATTCTACACTTTACTATATTTTTTTCCCTACTGGCTGCATACTTTGGATACACACTTTGCTGATGTCATTATTTATTTACTGTTATCTTGCAAGTATATTGAGAGCTGCTGTACTGGAGTTAAATTCCTTGTGTGTTTAACCATACTTTGCCAATAAGGTATCTGAAGCTGAAAATTAGACAAAAAGGTAGACTACTGATGCAGGATGGTCAAAATATCCTCAATGTACAAATCTTGCTTAGTGAGGAGTTCTTAGAAAGCCTGCAATGGATTTTCAGATCTTCTACTACCCCATTATGGATCTCAGTGCAGCCTACATGCAGTCAACCCTACCACAGGGTCATAAGTGATCTCAGCTGAGAAGTTTTAGCTGACTCACAGGGAATTAACCCTTTAATTTGTGTCTGTCTTCCTTTTCAGAAGTGATAGCATCTCTTGCCCATTCAAAAGAGGAAGCCTCTGGACACAAAGACAAAGCAAATCACTTAGATTTTGGTAAATATGGGTGAGTCTCTCTCATCAGTTTTTTGCATTCTATGCTCTGAAAATCCTCTCTCCCATAGATGTGGGTCCGTGCAAAAAAAAAACAAAACAAAAACAATGCAGGATGAAGTGCTTGATCCAGGGCCTGTTCTCCTAAGGAGAGAAGGTATAAACCAGGTAAACCAGTAAAGAGGCCAGTAAGTGATAGGAAGGAGGTAGAGCTTCCATGGACTGCATAGTCCAGCTAGTAGGCCAGATTAAGATTACAAGCCTTGTTTCAATGCTTTTGGACTTCCCCAATAAACTACAAATGCTGTCCAAGTCATGGCCACATGAGAACCTAACAACCTTGCAGCTGCAAGTTTGAATTTCAGTGGAGGAGTCTAGGCTTAAATCTGCTTCATCTATCATACTCAGTGAGTGAGATGGATACATTGCTACAACTACTTGGGTCCCCTAGGCCCAGCCCAATGCAGATCTGCAGAGCAACTTGCATGCTTAGTTTGTTCAGATCCAACTGCTAATGAGCTATCATTAGCTCAAGAAGTAATGCCAACAACATGATAGAATTACTTATTATTTCTGATGCTTAGGAGAAAGCTTTGCAGATTTTTCTCTGACTATGCAAGTTGGGAGAATCTCCTCCTCTCCACTTTGATTCCATTCATTTGCTAAAAGGGAAAGAGGGAGGGGAGACATTGAACCTTGCTCCCTCTTAAAAAAAATGAAGTTGGTGTCATTCACAGTGGAGGTCGCAAAGCCTTCTCCAGAAAGTCTGATTGCAGAGGAGGGCTTTGAGATGAGGCTGAGAGTTAGGTGACTACATGGAGAGAGAAGATGAGCTTATTCCTGTCTCAAGCTCATGTGACCCAAAAAAGCTTCTCCTTCTTTATAGGTCTCCTTATCCAGCATGCTGGTGGATTATTTTAGATGTGCTTCCAGTGAGGAAGCATGACCAGACATGGCAGAACAAATTCAGAGAGTTCAGAAGAAAGCTACAAGGCTACAAAAGACAGCTCTTTGTCAGGAAGCCATGAGTATATTATTGTAAATCAACAATGTTAATGTTGATTTAAAATAAGTCTCAAACCAAGTTGTAAAGGACAAATGTGTGGACTTCAACTCCCAGAATTTAAAGTGGCCAAGATTGAGAAAGGCTGCTCTAACCTTTTGCTGCCATCTAATGACCAGGGTATTCTGCAGCCCAGATCTGGTAGCTCTTTAGAATGGTAGTGGATTGATGGAGTTGATTCAAGCCTTGGATTAATCTGTCATACGTTGCTGTGATTTGATTGAAAGAAAAAAATGGGGTGGGTGGAAACCAGACATTTTCATGTTTAGGAATGCTTCCAAGTACAGGGACAGCTGTTCTCTTTTCCTTCCATAAAAAGGCTTTGTAGGGAGAGAAATACAAAAGTACTAGTGCGGTAGGCATCACCAAAGACAACAACATCTGGAACACCTCCAGCTGTAACATGTCTATTATGAGTAGGATTTCATAATAAAGTCATCAAATATAGACACTGAGAATATTAAGGAGATGATTTTGCATGACTTAGTTTTGAATTCTAGTCAGAATTCTTTGCAAGCGAAATAGATAATGAGCCCAATCTTAAAATGCAATTCCAGTTTCTCATTTTTCTAAACTTAAGTTCATTTTCATCTACATATGGATTGAGCACATTTTAATACATCTCTCTTAAATCATTTTTGTATACTCTTCCTTAGCAAAGCTTTGCTTATGTATTTCCTCATAATATGATATATTTTCCTGTGTGCTGTCACCAATGTATGCATTTTTGTGCACATATTTTCAGCTGCAAGCTGTACTGCAACATCCTGGAAAAAAATCCAGTCTTTTTCTGCCTGTGTACATTAGGAATGCAGTTAGAATAAATTAATATAAAAATCTGAACCAGTGAATTTTGCCCAATACTGAGGTATAACTGATGATCCAACAACCTTGGAGGAGTTCTTAATTTTCCTTAATTTTTTTCCCTTCTTTGAAAGAGAGAAGAAAACAACAGAAACAACAGAAAATATCAATCGGCGACAATCCAAACTGATTAATTCATGTAAGTATTACTTTTCTTAGTAAGTTTGTGACTTCCCCCCATTAAATAGGGGACAAACAATATGTTCTTTTATTTAAGCTTGTTAAAACATTTCAAAGAAAAAAAAGAACATCCATGACAAAAGCCAAGTTGTCATGTTTTGTAGGTGGTATTGGAAAGTAGTATGTGAAAAATGTGAAACAACTCCTAAACCAGGTGTGTCCAACCTTGGCAACTTTAAAATGGGTGGACTTCAAGTCCTAAAATTCTGGGAGTTGAAGTCCACCCATCTTAAAGTTGCCAAGGTTGGAAACCCTTGTCCTAAACTATACTCCATGGATAGGAAATTATTTTATAGATACATACTGGGGATTTTTTTAAAAAAATTATGTATCTGTTCCATTTATGTATCTCACCTCAAAGAGGTGGATTGGGTAAAAGAATGTTCACCCTTCACTTCTTGTCTTAATTAACTACCATGGCAAACTAGGTTATTTCTAGAAGATAAGAAGTCCTTTTCCTCCCTGTCCTGGTTCCTTTCTATGGTCAGAGCTAGGCTGAAGAAAAGAGCTGATAATTTTTAGGGACCGCTTTAGATGTGTGTGAGGATATCCTGTGAACGGCTTGGATGATCCTGTTGGTCATCCTATGAAACAGTGCTTAGGAAGGACTTCTTATCTTCTAGAAATAACCTAGTTTGTCTGCTACAGTTGACGAGTCTACAGAGATAGCTCAGTCTTAAAAAAAAAATTAGGCTCGTAATTTAGAAAGGACACACAAATCAGAATTCACTCCACTTCGTCGGAAAGCAAGCAGATAAAGTGATCTCCCCATCCCATGTCTTAAACAACAGATGCAGAGACATTTGCATGTGCCAGCTGTCACTATACATACAATACAGACAGTCCTTGACTTCCAAACTTAAAACCTTTAGTGACTGTTCGAAGTTGTAATGGCACTGAAAAAAGTGATTTATGAGCCATCCTCACCCTTACAACTGTTGCAGCATCCCCACAGTCACATGACCAAGACGCGGGCATTTGGCAGTCAGCATGTATTTATGATGACTGCAATGTCCCAGGGTCATGTGATCACCATCCATCCCCAGCTGGATTCAGAGAAACAAAGTCAATGGGAGAAATCAGATTCACTTAATGACCGCATGGTTCACTGAACTGCAGTGATTTCTTAACAGCATGGCAAAAAAGGTCATAAAACTGGATACAACTCACTAGCTTAGCAGCAGAAATTCTGGTCCCAATTGTGGTCGTAGGCCAAGGACTACCTGGATGTAAAAGTATGCCTTCCTAACTGTAGTAAAATTTGAGACTTAGAATCTTATATGAGATCTGTTGTTTCCTACAGCAAGATTGCTTTACCAGAAATACAGCGACGATGCCCTCAACAAAGCTATTCAGAGCCAAAAACGCGCTGATTCCCTGTCCGAAGAGGTGGAGCTGGGATCCCCAAAGCTGCGAAGAAAAGGACTGTCCACTCAGGACTCCTACCTGCAACGCCTGTCTGTCTCATCGGGCTCCTCGCTGTGGCAGGATATCCCCATGGTTCGAGGAAGCACCATGTTGCTAAGCATGACCCGTGAGGAGCAGAAGCTGCAAGAGGTAAAAAGGGCAAGATGCTGTAGGGATTCACAAGCATTATGAGCATTGGGTGGGACGAGGCCAAGAATGCCCTATCTTAGCTCATCTGTCCTAATTGGCAGAGATGAAGGGCACGAAGACAGCCCCCCCACCTCTCTCTGGCCATGGGAGAAATTGTTGTTGTTCAGTCGCGCAGTCATGTCCGACTCTTCGCGACCCCATGGACTGCATTACGCCAGGCCCCCCTGT
>JANHZU010002842.1:108530-120032 GCA_032468055.1 Acrochordus granulatus | reverse complement strand
CTGGCAGAGCTCTCATCTTCTTCAGAGCACACAAGCCCCCCAACCACAGCAAGGTGGTGCCTCACTGGGGGGTGGGAGAAATAGGGGCAAACAAAAGGGGATTGGAGCCATTCTGTTAGGCATAAAGGACGAGGCTTAGATGATGCCATTCTGGACAACAGATTTATTGATGTTATTAGCTTACAAGAATGTCTCCAACTGTCCACCGAACTGGTGGACTGCTAAGATAAGACAGTCCTCGCAAGCGGTTGATCATTTGACGATTGTGCATGCAATCACTGCTGATCCCCCTCTTAACCCCGGTTATGCCCTTCCTTCTCCCACCCATTCAGATGAATGGGGTGTAACAAATGCTCAGAACTGGCATGTCCACCTCTTGGTTGAAAAGAACCAACACTTGGCTGGAAGCTGCTATGGTCTCATGGATGGTTTCAATTTGAAAGGAAAAAAAATGCCATTGTCCATATTTCTGCTATATTAATAAATAATTGAATTTTAGGGGCTATATCTACCTAAATGTATGTAGGATTTGAGTCTTAAAATTCAGGACAAAGAGAGCACTGACATCTGCAATATGATAGTGGCTGAATAGACAAAATCAAAGTATCTCCATTTTTTTTAATTAAAATATACCCATAGATGTTAAGCACAGAGAGGATGACAAAATTGAAGCAGTGGTGGATAAGACTAAGAAAGAGAGCCATTAAAATTGAATTATCCTTATCTGGGCATCAGGTAGAAGGTTGAGCTGACTCCCAAATCTAGCCAGTTCTTAAATGTTCTTCAACTTACTTATCTCTCTTCTGGAGGAGGAGGAATTGGGGGAGGAGAAACAAAGGGCCGGTTTCATCTCTGTTGGGAGATGCCACCAAAACATTTCTGGTGTTTTGTCTGGAAGGATATCTAAGCATGCCCTGGGGATGCTCTTCTTCTCTGCTTAAAACAGGCCAAGTTTGAACTAATTGCATCTGAAGCCTCTTACCTGCGGAGCTTAAACATAGCAGTGGACCACTTTCAACACTCCCAGGAACTTCAGGGGGTTTTAAGCATTCAGGACAAACAGTGGCTTTTCTCCCGTCTTCAGGATGTCCGCAACGTTAGTGCCACGTGAGTTCTGCTCCCAACTATTCTGATACACTGAGTAGTGTCAAGAATCAGGTCTCAAACAATGTGCTTTGTCCCACAGCACTAACTGGAATTTTGCATTCAGCTATCCATGCAGCCACCCTTGGGGACATAATTAATCCTCCCCGTCCCGACTTGGAAATACTCTGCATCTTTTTGGAACAAAAGCTCACTTCTGCTATTTTCAAGTTGTATAATGCTTCAGGAAAAGATGCATCCTTTAAAAGTATCCGGTCATTTGTATCAATGGCAGGCGGGACGATTGCTTTACTTCTTCATTGTCTTGTGTATTAGTCTAAATAACAGTGTCTGTCTGTGTTATGTCATGTTGTCTGAAGCAGCAGTTCACACGTAAGGGGCTTTATGGTCCCCTGAGGGCCCTAGGATGTTTCAAGGCAAAAAAAATGTAACAGTTGAGTCATGACACATGTCAAGGGGCCACAAGAAAGCAAAATCTAACCTATTGCACATATAAATAATCCTCGAGTTAGGACTACAATTGGGACCAGAATTTCCTTTCTTAAGCAAGGTGGTTGTTAAGTGAGTTGTGCTTGATTTTATGACCTTTTTTGCCATGGTAGTTAAGTGAATCACTAGAGTTAAGCGAATCACAGTCATTAAGCAAATCCAATTTCCTCCATTGACTTTGCTTGTCCAAAGTCAACTGGGAATGGATGGCGATCACATGACCCTGGGACACTGCACTCATCATAAATACATGTTGGTTGCAAGTGGGCAAATTTTGATACTGCTATAGTCATAACTGCGAGGACCAATCATAAGTCACTTTTTTCAGTACTGTTGTAACTCTGAACAGTCACCAACTGAACAAAAGTAAACGCCCATGTCCCAAACAATTAGAACTGGTCACCAGGACTAAAAGTTTATTACTCCAAGCTTTCGGGCTCATGCTGGGGCAACTTCTTTCTCTTCAAAACACTTGCACAGAGTTGCTCTACCCTTTAAATAGTTCCTAGTTGTTGATAAGTTGTTTTTAGTTGTAAATTAAGGTGTTGAATACAGTGTTGTTAATAGCTATTTCTTTTTTTACCATTCTGCCCTCAGTTCCTAGGTACCTGGTAAGTGGGTAGCAAATCAGCACCCAGGCTTCTGTCATCTCTCTCGCTATTTTTGTCCCCACTCAGCCAACAATCATATTGCAATAAACCAGGGCATACATTCATTTTCGCAGCCGCAGCCATTTTACAACTAAAAGGTAATCAGCAACTTATCTACAACTAGGAGCTATTTAAAGGGTAGAGCAACTAAATAGTGTTTTAGAGAGAGAGAAGTTCCCTGATGATAGGCTCTAGCATGAAAGCAATAAAGGACTCCAATTGGGTTTTGCAGTTACTAAATTAATGGTTGTAAGTTGAGGACTATCTGTACTATCTTGTTAATTGCAGAAAACACACCAGTTACTATCCCATATCCAGTAATGAACTGGAGGGAGGTGATGGCACAAGAGAAAAACAAGGTGGAAAGGGCCTCAAAAAAAGATTGAGAATCATTCATTGGTCTAAACTATGCCAGGAAAAATTATTCTGAGCCACCTACATTTTTAATGTTTAAAAAATATAACAACCAAAATATAATAAACAAAAGAAACAATACTCCAACAGTGATTATGCAGTCCAAAAGAAGTTCATGGTGATTACAATGAACTAGAATTGAAAAAAGGATCCATATAATTTAGAACTAGCTCTTCTTATTTTTACAAGACAAAGACATTTCAAAAATCACCCGAGAACGTACCTCCTGAATTCTCTCTTTTTAACATCAAGAATGTAAATATTTTTTCCACATATGTAAAACAATTCTCTTGCTGAATCTCAGTCTTAAGAGTGCCAAAGTTCTTAAAATGTTGTATGCTCTATTTTAGGACTATAACTCAAAGTAGCATTTACAAATTTAACTGCTGTACTTTTCTCCAAGGTTATGTTAATATATGTAAGATCCTGAAGCCAAAAATAATCAAAGAGGATATGAACCCATCATTTGAGTCAGAAAATCCCCAAATTTTTTGCAGTGCCAAGAAAAATCCTTGCATTCTAGTAGACTGTGGGCTGAATTACGTTAGATATGACAAAAATATATCGATTTAGACCTACTGCTAAAGTTAATCTGAAAACAGTTACATCCATGCTGTGAGAAGAAGTCATGTCACAAGATGACTGCACTATACTTTTTACAGTATAGCATGTGCTGTCATGAACTACAGCCCATTTTGTCAGATGCATGGATGACACGATGGGGAAAGATTGTAAAGAGTGATATCAAAAACAGAAAGTCCAGAAGTGAAAGTAATTTATAGCAGTGAATGGTACAGATACAGATATACTGTAGATACTTTATTGGCCAAGTGTGGTTAGATACACAAGCAGTACACCAGCTCTCAGCGTACATGCTATACAACAGTAAATTGAATAATAACATAGCAATAATGAAGTTAAAGTTTACATTCAAAGTATGCAGCCAGTAGGAAGGAAATATTATAAAGGGTAGAGTTAGAAAGCTTATATGTTTGAACATTCACAAAAATGTTCAAAACATTTGAACATTCACAAAATGAATGTTCAAAAACACTTGCGTTTGAACATTCACAAAATGCTCAAACAAATATTGATCTTGCTCTAACTCAACATTTTGATGGAGTTGATTGATTGGTCTTCTGGTCATTCCGATCCAAGGCTTCTCCAAAGAACACCACCTAGGAGAACAAGCACCTCCGTTCTCTGTCTGTTCTATTCCTCCTGCTTAATTAGGGCACAAAGAAAGGAAAACTTCAGAAAGTATGTTTTCTGCCTTTGATGAAGATCCAAAAGAATTAGAAGATGTTTTCACTAATAGTTGAATTTACTTCTAAGTATAGATGTACTCATATTTCAGCACTTGCTTTGTCTACGCCCAGTTGACTCCTGTCATGGTTAGTGATGAATTTTATTGACTCTGAATGTTTGGTTTTTCAAAATGTCATCTCCTCACACCCCACCAGCCCAAGTAAGAGTTTTCTTATTCCTTGCATTGGGAAAAGTAATGTCCCTTCCATTCCTCTGAAAGACGGATCATAAGTCAACAGAATAAATGCAGTAATAATGTTCTGCTTCTCTTTCATGATAATCTGATGATGCCTGCAGTTTCCTCTTTGAACTGGAAGAGAAGCTTGAGGAGAACATGTTCACCTTCCATGTCTGTGATGTGGCACTCAGAAATGCACCAGAATTTCGCAGGGTTTACTTACCGTATGTCACAAACCAGACCTACCAGGAGCAGACATTTCAGAGACTGCTGTAAGGAATCTGAATATACCTCCCATCTTACTTGTCTTGTTTCTGGTGCTCTGCAAAATCTTTTTAGGCAAATCTACCCAAGTCATCCTGAAGCTATAGCTTTGTATTTATTTATTTAATTTATATCCTCTCTTTATTATGATTTTTTTATGAACATCTCAAAGCGACAAACATATCTAATTTTCCTTCTTCCTTTTATTTTCCCCCCAATAACAACCCTGTGAGGTGAGTTGGGTTGAGAGAGAGAGCCTGGCCCAAAGTCACCCAGCTGTCTTTCATGTCAGGACTAGAACTCACTGTCACCTGTTTTCTGGCTTGCTGCCTTAACCACTAGACCAAACTGGCTTTTTAATTGATGCATGTTGAGGTGTAATAGAACATTCCTACTGTTTTCACTTCTCACAATGTTTTGAAGGCAGCCATGGGATCCAAGCTAGTTTAAATGTTACCCGCCTGAACCACGTTTAGGCTAGAAGCACAGACCAGAGAGAAACCAAAGTTCAGGTGAAAAGCCCTTAGAGCTCTGTATTGCCTTTAGGGAGGTATACAGAGTTTGTTCCTGTAATCATTTCACCAGCTTGCTTAAATTTAACTTTTTATCTTATGCTTAGGAATATAGATTAGTTCTCAATGGGAAATGTTACCTGCTTCATTCATTAAAAAAATGATATACATGCATTACAGGATACTCAGTGCATGTATATAATTTTTTAATGAATGTAACAGGTATATTCAGAAGAACAGAATATAACTTAAGTAAGAAATAGCAGAATAGCAATATTGTCTTAAAGGAACTTACGTGGAATTTAGAATCCCTGAAATTAATGAGAATCTTCTACACAAATATACAAATATAGAATTGTGTGCTCAGACTGCAATTCTGTTATGGATAGACTTCAAAGGAATTTTATATTTTAATTTATTTTTGAATGCTTTTTTCTAACAGGCAGCAAAACCTAGGCTTGTTTCTGAAAAAAACATGAGATTGGTTTTATTTTGATATTTTATTTTTTGAGGTTGGTTGGAGCTTTTGCTCTGTCCATAGAACTTCCTTCTGGTTTGGTCTGATTCTTCAAGGAAATAAACATAGCCAAGAATGAAAGCAGAAATCTTTCAGATCAGGGCTCTAAACAGGATTCAGTTGTTCTTCAAAGACCATTCAGCCAGGTCTTTAGGGTAACTTATATAAAATAAATAAAAATAGATACCCTGAACCAAGAGCATAAGAGCCAACTAAATGCTCCAAAAGCAGCATAAAACGAAGATCCGAAAGGCTTCCACATGGTCTCAGCACCAGGAAATAATGAATGATATCCACTAAGGCAGGGTCTTAATGCTCACAATACACCAAGCTTTCTGCGCCTTTCCAAATTGGAGCCTTGTCTTGCCTCTGGCCTGCTTGACGCTCGATCCAGCCCACTGTATGCATGCAATCTACTAATAATCATTACATGCTTTTTGTACCTGGCTGTTTTTTCTAAGTGACTCCCCTTGTTCCCACAACCATTCCAACACTGAAACGTTGCTAAAACTTTTCCTTTCAGGACTGGGTTTCTATGCTGATTTTCTAAGTTTTCTGCTAAAACACCCTTCATAACATGTCTACACTTTAAAAAACGTTCTTCTATTACATTCAGAAATAGGTTATCATGAGAAAAATAAGTACATAAGCCATGCCATGCTGGATCAGACTCCTGGCCCATCTAATCCAGCAGTCTGTTATCACAGTGGCCACTAACTGGGCAAGGAAGCCCACTAGTCTTCCAGCAGATATCCTTCAGAGGCAGTCCCACTGCCATCAGGGCCAAGAGTCATCGATTTCTCAGGACTTCCGTGAATTGTTCCAGTCCTTGTCACTGGTGGGTACTTGAGAGCAGGAGAAGGAATTATGAGAGTTCTCTTTTTTGTTTTGGAGTGGGAGTGAAATTATTTTTGACAGTTCATGACCACTCAGATATATAGGGGCTCTGTAGGTAAGTCCTTGAATATTTATAGATCAACTGGTTGTCGTGAGGACAAATATTGACTGGCATGTTGAGTGAGCTCTCAGGGTTAGTCCAGAAGTTCAAAAGTAGAGGCATCACCAAATAATCATATTGCATTTCAACATATATTGAGAAAAGGATGGAGTAGTTATCTGGAAGGCTCCTTGCTATAAATAGTTTTCCATACAGATAGTCCTTGTCTTTTGACCACAAATAGGACAAGGCAGTTGTTAAGTGAGTCGCAAACCAATTTTACAACCTTTGTTTGCAATGGCTGTTAAATGAATAAATTGTAGTTGTTAAGAAAATCAGATGGCTGTTAAGCAAATCCAGCTTCCCACATTGACTTTGCTTGTTGAAAGCCAGCTGGGAAGGTCACAAATGGTAATCACATGATCCCGGGATGTGGAAGCCATCATAAATACAGACAGGTTGCAAGCGCCCAAATTTAAATCACGTGACCGTGGGAATACTGCAACAATCATAAGTGTGAGGATTGGTTGTAGTTGCTGTTTTCAGTGCCACTGTAATTTTGAACGGTCATTAAACGAATGGATCTAAGTCAAGGACTACATGGGAAGAATTTTCCGTATTATTTTGCTTCTGTGCTAAACCAAGGGACAGCTTCCCTTTCATTCTTGCAGGAAATGTGCATCATGTCTAATTTTGCCCTGATCTGAAACTTCCCACTGTGCAATTGTGCCTTGACATCTGCCTGGTGCTTTTTGGCCTTAAATGAAAGATGCAAGAGGGCAGGAAACACTGTGTCCTGCAGTGAAGCAGACATGCTGGGTCTTGTTGAGCTGGACCTCAAGTCTCCCCCACCCAGCCTCCTTTAAATCCGTTTTCCACCTCCACTGCACAAAGTGTAACATCTCCCTTTTCTTCTGCTTAGGAATGGAGTACCTGCTTTCCAACAAGTCTTGGAGAAATTGGAAAGTGACCCCGTGTGCCAACGCCTCTCACTCAAATCCTTCCTCATTCTCCCATTCCAGCGCATCACACGATTGAAGCTCCTTCTCCAGGTAGGAACACTTGCTTGCCCACAGTTCAGCCAACGAACTGAAAGGTAACATCTGATCCAGGCATCAACTTTTTGTCATCAGGTTGCTAGTTTCTTGAGCAGTGACAATATGGGCAGTGCCAGGAGAAGAAGGGTTTTTTTTTTTGTTTTGTTTTGATTCTTTTATTACAAGGAACCTGTCCTTTTCAAGGTCTATGATGGCTCTACATACAAGATTGGGCAGTGCCTAGATATAAAGTCAGAAAGGTGTTTTGGAGCCCTTGTGGGATCAGGTCTTTAGGATTTCTTAAAGCAGCTGTCTCTTGGTGGCTGCAGGGGAAGGGATCTTTGCAAAAAGTGCATTTGATTTGAGAAGTGGTTGTCTGCCCCACTAGGTAGATCAGACCAGAATAAAACTACTTTCACTGAGATTGGCTATAATAACAGCATCTTGCAAGTCTGAGTGTGCTGCATCCCCTCCCTCTGCTTCTTATACTCCTGAGAATTAGAGAGGTGTCTGCCTGAGCTTCTCCCAAATATGTTGTGGACTTAAAAATATTTCAGTCTCTTTTGCCCAGTTCAAGGCTCCTGGATATTTCCATGAAGGTCATCTTCCTTGTTGTGATGGTCATTGTTAGCTATGGGGCATTTTTGCCAAAACCCAGAAGTTAATAACAAAAATGTCATAAATCATGGTTATGTGACCATGATAAATGCCGGTTGCCGAGTGACCCAAATGCAATCATGTGACCAGAGGGAATTTTGGAACAAGATCCTAAGTATCTTTTTGGGGGTATGTTATAACTCAAGTGGTCACTAAGTGACTGGTCAGAAGTTGAGGACTACCTGTATGCTGTTTTAAAAGGGTTGTTTGGCCTTAAGAAAAGCTGTTGTTTCCTAGCTCTTCTTTTTGCAACTGTTTTTTGGGGAATTGTCAGGAATTGATTCATTGTTCCATTATATAAAAACTCTGGCTTCCTGCCTACTCTTATTCCCCAGTTCGACAAAAAGAGAGGAGATTTTACCAATTTCTCTAGCAAAGATCTCTAGAGAGACATTGCATGTGGCTCCGTTTCCTGTTCTCCAGATGCTCGCAAGTTTCCTTGAGATCAGCTTGAATTCAAGACCGATGGCCAGTTGAAAAATAAAATTAGAAAATAGAGACGCCTTTGATTTTGCTTTCCTTCTGCAGAACATCCTGAAAAGAATCCCCCCTGGGGCTGATGAAGAAGTCCAGGCCACGCAGGCATATGATGCTCTTGAGAAGGTAAAAGGCTCTCAGAGCCTCTTTTTCAGACATCCACCATCTCTCCTCTCCTGACGCAAAAATGTCTCCTCGGTTCAGAAGCTGAAATACCCAGAGTTTCTCCTCCCTTTTTGCATCACGATAATGATCTGAGCAATCTCTCTGTGGAAGACAGATGGAGAGGATACTGTTTAGTTTGCAAAATCTGTGTTAGTTCATTTGTTTTGTAAATAAGGGGTGGTTATATTTGGTAATGTTTAATAGCTTTTAATGTTTGTGATATTAAATATGTTTAGCATTGAACTGGGATTTGAGATTAGATGTTTATTCTTAGAAAGAGGCATTGGGGGTGAGGTTTTAAATGGAAGCTGGGACTGTGTGTTTACGTTGTTGGGCATTTTTATTAACTTTTACTGAATTTTTGCTGACAAATAAAGTGAGCTGAGGATTTAGAGATGAGTTTATAGAAAATGGGATGAGGAATGGAATCAAGATGATTTGTTATTTTTTAAGAAGCAGTGATAAGCTGTTAATGTTGAATATACTTGCTGGAGATGAAGGGGACATTTTTCTTCTTATATTTCCCTCCCTCCCTCTCTCCTCCTCCTCTGCACTTTCTTTTTTCCTGTCTTTAATGTGTTATCTGTTTGATACAATCCTTAACAAAATTATTGCTAAAAATAAAGAAATTAGATAGAGCTTGGCATCTCTCTGCTTTAAAGGCCCAAACGATTGTGAGGACAACTTAGGCAATTCTGCAGGTTAGAAGAGGATGCCATGCCAAGATACTTGAAAAGTTTCCCACCTATTCCAATTCACCCTTCAGAAGCTAAAAATAAAATGTAATGAGATATATAAAAACACTTCCTAGGTGCACATGGAACTGCTATTCCATGATTGTAATAATCTGTGTTAATACATGATTATAATAATCTGTGTTATTACCAAGCAATTAAAAATATGGAATTTCCTTCTGCATGCTGAAGGAAGGAGCAATCTCTTTTAAATCAATAGTCAAAATGTGCCACTTGTTTATTGTTAGCATTTGTGATTTCTCAAAGAAGTTTTGTTTTCTCCATTTTCTTATTCTGATGGCATTTTCCTCTCTGCAGCTCATCAAAGATTGCAATGAAAATGTCCAGCGTATGAAGAGCACTGAAGAATTAATTTACTTAAGTCAAAATATGGAGTTTGAATGCAAGGTAAAAGAAAATCCTTCAAGGAATCTATTTTGGGGTCAACTGTCTTCTAGACATATGCCCCTGCCCAAAGAATTCATTTAATACTAAATTTTCAGAACTCATCTAATACTAAAATCTTTCTAACTGTTGTTTCAGCATGACCACTGTGGTAGAGAAGGGCTAGGTCACTACTTCAAGTGCAGTATCTAGGAACTGTGGAGGATACCAGAAGATGCCCATGAAATCAGCAAAGAGTGAACTCAACTTGTAGGAGACTCTAGTAACTGTTGCAGATGTGGGGATTCTTAAGAATCAAATGCAAAATTACTGTGTCCCAAGTAACAGAGATTACTTACTTATTCAAGAATCATTAATCACTCAGAATCCACACAGATCATTTTCTTCAGCAGAAACAGTTAGCCATGTTGAGAATAGATCCCATCATCTAAAATCATCCAAGCAGTTTTTATGGAACTGGTTTCAATTCTCATAAACAATCATATTATTCTAAGCTTCATTAGGACCCCCTTCCTAATTCCAGATCTTTAACAATTGCTAGTTAATAACACAAGCTTCAGAGAGTGATGCACAGAGCAAGTAGGGTCATAATTTTTTAGGGAAATGCCACATCTTCACAGTGACATGAAATCTTATTTCCTCCCTGACAGCTTTCTTGAACATTACATTTGCTCCCTTGTTCAAGGGAAGGACTGCTAATAAGTATGAATACAACAGGGATGTCCAACATTGGCAACTTTAAGAAGTCTGAAGAGTTAAGTCTGAAGAAGTCTGGGAGTTAAGTCTACACATCTTAAAGCTGCCAATGTTGGATACCCCTGGAATATAGTGCTGAAAATTAATGCTTTAAAATGAGTTTGAAAATGTACAATAAGTGGACCAAATAGGTGAATTTGTGCATTTTGCTACAGCATTCACTGATGATAGAAAAATAGATGGAGGCATTCTGAGACATGGAAATGGTGGTAAGAAGGGAGTATACAATATGTGGTCTTGTGAAAAGAAAAGATCACATAATTTTTCACATGGAAGTAAGGCTGGATATGTCAGAAGAAAGTTTCTGGAATTCAGTGGAGCATGTAGTAAAACCAGAAGAGAGAAATTAAAAGAACAAATAGATGTTGAGCCAGTTTAGACTGAACATAAAAAGGAAGGAGTATGAAAGAAGTGCACTGAGGTAATTGGGTTATAGAGAAGGAAGAATGAATGATTTGAGATAAAAAGGAAGACTGAGAAAGTCTTGATTGGATAGTTTTGTTGAAGTCTTGAAAAGGAGAGTAGTGACATCAAAAGGGGTGGATGCAAGGAAAATTTGCAAGGAGATAAAGATAGCAAAAAATGTGGGGTCCTTGCTGCTCCTGGAGCTTGGTCGTGTTCTTGCAGACATTATATTACCCAATTAGGTAACATCATCAGTGCTAAAAGGGAGTGGGATTTGTTCCCTATCATATATACAAGTGGCTTGCCCTGTCAATGTTGGTGGGAATATTCTTGGTGGTTCCTTGATTAGGCTGTTGTTTACTGATTGTTTGTCCAAACTGGTAGTTCCTTGATTGGGGTATTGTTTACTCCTTGACTGCTAGTCTTGTGTTAATCTTGTGTTAATTTCTGCTTATCTGGGTATTGACTGCTGGCAAGGAGATGTTGTCTTTTA
>JANHZU010002842.1:81821-93658 GCA_032468055.1 Acrochordus granulatus | reverse complement strand
CCTCAGCTATTTCTAAAGCCTCATCAGACAGCCACTTTGCTTTCTTGCATTTCTGTTTTTTTGGGATGGTTTTAGTACCTACCTCTTGCACAATGTTACGCACCTCTGTCCTTAGATCTTCAGGTACTCTGTCTACCAGATGTAATCCCTTAAATCTATTCCTCACCTCCACTGTATCTTAATAAGGGATATCACTGAGGTCAGACCTGAATGGCATAGTGGCTTTCCCTACATTCTTCAATTTCAGCCTAAATTTTGCAATAAGAAGCTCCTGATCTGATTATTGGTTATGATGGCTACTCCATTTCTTCTCAGGGATTCTTGTCCACAGTAGTAGATTTAGCGGTCATCTGAATTAAATTTGCCCATTCCTGTCCATTTTAGTTCACTGATTCCCAAGATATCGATGTTCAATCTTGCCATCTCATGTTTGATAACATCCAGCTTCCTTTGACTCGTAGATCTTACATTCCAGGTTCCTATGCAATATTGTTCTTTACGGCACTGGACTTCCTTTTCACCTCCAGTCACATCCACAGCTGAGCTTCCTTTCAGCTTTGGCCCAGCCACTTCACTCTTTCTGGAGCGATTTGTAATTCCTTCCGAACTGAGGGTCTCATCTTCTGGCGTCCTACCCCAGATGAGAACATCACCACCAGCCAGGGCAGGGTGCGGGGTTACCAAATAAACAATGTATAAATGTCTATTCCTGGTAAGTCGCCAAGAGTCTTTGGAGATTGGCGGCATTGTTTTGCCAAGCAACTGTTGTTGCTCTCCATGGGATTTTCTTGGCAGGATACCAAGATGAGCGGGTTGCCATTTCCTTCTCCAGTGGAGCCCTGTGGCCCATTTTTCACTAGATGTCCACTGTTGCCTTAACCACTAGTCCAAACTAGCTATGCTTAGAAATGCTTCAGTACCTCCTCGAATTTCCTCTTCCCAACAGGCTCTAATTGTTGTTGATGGAGTCAAGATGCTGTAACATTTTGAGAGCCTAGACCTGCTTAAGACTGAGCCTGGGTGTAAAATGAGGGCAAAGTGTTAGTGCTGTACAGGTAGTCCTCAACCTACAACTGTTCAAAGTTGCAAAAGGCACTTACAACCCAGTTCTGAAGTTCCCAACAGCATTTCAGGCACTCAGCAACCCCACCACTAGTCATGTGATTGCATTTATACCTATTTCACATGACCACAATTTACAATATTTTTGCTGAAAACCAGTATTAATTTTGAGTTTTTGGTAAAAACATTAAACAATGACTGCAGCATTCACTTTACAACTACTACAAAAAAAAGATTGTAAAATTGGGTCATTCATCAGATGATCCACTTTGTGACCATTACAACTTACGACTGTAACAGCCAGGCTCCTCATAAGTTGAGGATAGTGTGTATCCTGAAGCTAAAATGGGAGAAAAATATGAAGCTCCCAGTCTCATCTAGATATTTGAAGCAGTGTTTCTGCCTTTCCTACAGACCTACATTGCTCTGTACATTTCAAAAAAGAAAGACCTGGGAACAGTGAAAAAAGATTTTTATGGAAGATGGCCAGCAAGATGGGCTGTATATACATTTTAAAAATAATATTAAAAAGTAAAATAATAATAGGGGCCTTGGGTGCAATCCCAAAAAATTGGAGCACCACTTGAACACCATTGGCGCAAACAAATTCACCATCAATCACAAAAGGCAGCATTACTCAGAACAGCTTCCATCCTGCGACGATGCCTTTAACAGCATCAAAGAACAGCTATCTGCCTATCCCAGGTCTTTGGGAAGGCCTCAATAGGTGAACAAAAATGCCAAATCCAGACTGCACACCTGGCTGGCTGAACGATGAAGAATAATAAAATAAAATAAGAAGTTGAGGGCTACAAGGCAGGAAACCCTAGGGATCTGATTGGCTGGCAGGTTTTGGGGAAGCAAAGAGATCCTTCATTGGTGCACCCAGGGTCGGTTTTATTGTCAGGCAAAATGGGCCTTCCGGCCTTCCCTTCCTGGAGGGCAACAATGGTAGGAAGCCCCTCATTAAGGGGATGGAATGCTGAGACAATGGGGGGCGTGTCCCTGAGGGAGGATGGAATGTTGGGGATTCCCAGCTTGTTACTATGTTGCAAGTCCTTTCTTGGGGCTGCCCTTGAGCTGTGCTGTGAGTGGCTGGGTGGGGCTTCTATGCTTTGATTAGATGGGGTTGCAGGGGGCTTGGACTCCAGCAGGGAGGGTCAGTTGGGTCTGATGGGGTTAGGCAAAGAACCAGTTTGGTGTAGAGGTTAAGGCACCAGTCTAAACACCAGAGACCACCTGGATGACCGTGGGCCAGTCTGTCTCTCTCTCAGCCCTGGGAAGGATCCCCCCCATAAACACACGCACACAATTAGGCCACCCTGAATAGCAGTGCTTGGCTGGGCGTGAAGTCAAGGCCTGGGCCTCGATTTCTGCT
Organism: Acrochordus granulatus; assembly: GCA_032468055.1. Lineage (NCBI taxonomy): Eukaryota > Metazoa > Chordata > Lepidosauria > Squamata > Acrochordidae > Acrochordus > Acrochordus granulatus. The sequence goes on along the minus strand of JANHZU010002842.1, from coordinate 91,218 downwards.
CTAGTACCACCGCTGGGACTCAAAAAGGCTGCTTTGTGCTATTCCCTAAGGCACATGAGCTCTGAGGAATGGCGTGATTGCCCCCGCAGTCCAGTGCTTCTCAGGATCTGCCATGCGCCTCTTACCTTCAGACAATGTCCTCTTTCTGTTGACAGGCCCCTGCGGCCAACCAAGGCTGCCCTGGGTCACGCAAGGCCTTTGTTCTGAAAGTACCTTTGGAAAACGCTCTTCCTCAGCCTCTGCAGCTTCCAAAATCTGTGCAAAAGGACACCCCGTTCTCATGTGATTTTTGGAGGGTCCAGAAGCTGTGCGAGAACACGTCCTATTCTCATGCAGCCTTCACAGCTTCCAAAAATTGCGTGAGAACAGGGCGTGCTTCTGAAAATGGTCATTGTCGGATGTTGGTGAACGCTGGGGAGCGTCACCCAAAAAGTTGTGATGTGTGTCGTAGTTTTGCCATCCCTGGTCTAGAAGGTTGCAGGAACCAAGCAATAGGGCACTGGGCCAAATTAACTGGGGGACCACCTGTCTTCCATCGTTCCTGCCAGTCCCACTAGATCTGGCAGGAAGGGCATGCTTCAAGTCACATTTATTCAACGATGGCATCTTGTGAGGCCTAGGAGTCGTCGCTTCTCTGTTGCAGCCCCTGTCCTATGGAACAGCATCCCACCCCCACCCCCCCAGAGATCCAGACTGCGTAATCCTGTCGGCCTTTCATCATGCATTGAAGACTGGATATTTCCTTAAGCTTTGGGCTGGGAGGTTAAGAGGGCACTGTTTGGTCGGTTGGTTCACTTCCAACCTTTGGGCTAGAAGAAAGATGATTTTAGTCCTTGAATGTACATTATTCTCATTGTTCTGGATCTTAATTTTTATTTTTTTTCCTGTTTGGCTTTAGTCCTTCATGTGCTATCTGGAGTCACTACGACAGGGACAGCCATATTTAAATATTTACATAAAAAAACCCATAGTCTTTTGTTAACTTGCTTCTCTGTCTTAGCCTGTTAATGCAGAAATCATTTTTAAAGATGCTATAGCAAATTGGAATACAGAAAGATGGTGTAATTGCTTCAAGGGAGGTATTTTGTATTCACATACAATCCAACAATCAAAGAGATCAAAAATATGAAAAAAAAAGTGTGGACCTATAACATTACTTGAATAAACAAACAACTTCCTTATTTACTGTACAATGCACAGTATAAATTTGGCAGCAAAAAAACAAATCACGTAACCCAGCTTCACACCATCTAAATAAACATGCTTGAAAAGAATATTACTATTATTTATTTTGTGCTTAAGGACAGAATAGGAAAAAGGAATATGAGTTTAATTTCACTGTACAACGGTGTTAAGAAAACACATTAAAAACGTAGCCAACTGTTATTCTAAGAGAATAAGATAACCCCAAACAGATAACTGCATGAAACAAAGAGATTACTGTAGATAAATTTGACATACAAAACATACTAACATTATATTGGATATTATGGTTTATGCTGTGGCTATTAAGAATTTTTTTGATAGTATTTATTAATATGTACAGTAATGTTAATAAAGGTTGATAAATTTTGATTGACTATGATGTGTTGTATGAATTCTATACTATGCCACAAGTTGTACAACTGAAGCCTTAAATGACTGTGATCAATCAAGTAAAATTAAATAGTATAGATATAGAACTCTAATAAATACCAGAGAAGCTTGTCATAAGAAAACTGGTCCCCAATCAGAAGATAACAATAATAGTAATAACACCAACACTAATGGAAATACCGATTATTGATATTCATCTTTTGATATACAGTAGTCTTCGACTTACAACCACAACTGGGACCAGAATTTCCACTGCAAGTGGTTGTTAAGTGAGTCACATCCAATTTTATTACCTTTTTGCCGCATTTAAGGGAATCACTGTGGTTTTTAAGTGAATAACACAATTGTTAAGCAAATTGTTAAGCAATGCTTGTCGGTATCCAGCTTGGAAAGTCACCTGACCTGGAATGCAGCAATCATCGTAAATACATCCAGTCTCAGTGCCCGAATTTTGATCACATGACTGTGGGGTTGCTACAAGGACATAAGTGTGAAAACTGGTCATAAATCACCATTATAAATTTCAACAGTTGCTAAATGAATGGTTGTAAGTTGAGGACTACCTGTTTGGGTCTCTTTCAGTGACCTTGTAATTTCTAGGCTAAACACATGGGGAAATGCCAAAAGAGAAGCACAGAATATGCCTCCCTCCCTCCCTTTCTTCTTCCCTTTTACAACCATCACGAGTTAAAACCATGATGGACAGATTCTATTATGGTCATAACTTAAGGACTACCTGGATCTAATTTCTTTTCTTCTGCTGCATTGTGCTGATGCATGAAATGCTGCACAAAAAGGATCTTGAAACATTCATGCAATCATCCTGAGACAGTAAAAGACAGTGGACTTGTCATTATAAAGACATCAGGATTTTTTTCCCTCCTGTTCTTATTTTTCATTTACTCTCCTGAGCAATCCCGCAGTCCCACTGATAGGGAAAGAACATATCAAAGCAAATATAATTTGTTTTGCTTCATGATACCTGTGATGCTGCGTTTTACCACTGCTCAGACTGCAAATCTGTACAACACAGCAGTGAAGAATCTCAGTGTATTCCAACATTATATCATCCCTTTGTGGATTAAAGATAAAATGAGGCAGGTTTAGGTAAAATGAAACAAAATGCTCTCAGGTAGACATGGAATATGGACTGTGCTTTTTTCCAAAAACATTCCAGGGTATTTACTGTCTGGCTGAAGGTGAAAGCTAGATATTCAAAGCTTATTAATATTGTTGCAGAAGCAGCAATCCAAAAGAAAAATTCCATATTTTGGTGCACCACACATATAACAAAGACTGAAATTTATTCATCATAGAAAGGGAATCATTCTTTTGCCTCTGAAACAGAAAGGATGACAAAGAGGATATAGATTTGCATAATACAGATATGTGTACAAGCAACTATAGGTAATCCTCTACTTATGACCACAATTGGGATCATAATTTCTGTTCTAATCAAGGCGATTGGTAAGTAAGTAGTGCCCTATTTTATGACCTTTTTTGCCACATTTGTTAAGAGAATCGCTGCAGTTATTAAGCAAATCCAGCTTCTCCCACTGACTTTGCTTGTTGGAAACTGGCTGGGAAGGTTACAAATAGCAATCAGGTGACTCTGAGACACTGAAACCATCATACATACATGCTGGTTTCCAAGGGCCTGAATTCTGATAATGTGATTGCAGGGATGTTGTTAACAGTCGTAAGTGGTTATAAGTGTGCTGTTGTAACTTTGAACAGCTGCTAAACGAATGGTTGTAAGTTGAGGATTACCTCTAGCTAGCAACATGTGGCTGTTTCTATCGCTGCAGGTTTTTTAAGGAATTACAGACACATGCCATGTGATCACCCTGTGTGCCAAAATTTACTTTTTCCTTTTGAATCCAGACTGCAGAGCCCTAGGGAAAGTCTCCAAAATAAGGACTAGACTGTATATTTCATATAAAGAGCTCTCCTCTGTAAAATAAAATATACTGTATAATAACAGTGTTTCTCAACTTTGGCAGCTTTCAGATATGGGACTTCAACTCCCAGAATTCCCCAGACAGCAGTGCTCGACTTAGAGACTTCACCTTGGCTCTTGCTTTTTTAGAAAACAAAACAGGGGCCAATGTGGTTAGTGCTTGGGTGGGAGACCACTAGGAGATCCCAGGGCTGGGACTCCAGGCTAGGCTGGGAAATTGAAAAAAAAAATCTTGCCATGAAACAATACCTAATCATTTCCAGTCTATTGTTAAGAAAATTGCACAGTTGGGGACATTAGGCATTGAGCTCAACTTGAAGGAAATGTGACCTTTATAAAGAATAAGAGAATTATATTTGATTGAAATAGGGAGGTCAAAATATTTGCTCCACTGTGGGAAAAACTATATTTACACTCATTAAATTTTATGCACTATCATCATGCATAATAGCAAAACTCACAATACCCTTTCAAATCTTTGACCAACCACCTTAAAAAGAAAACTTCTAATTCCAATTTCATATTCATTTTAAAATCTCTAAACATTTCTTAAACACTCTCTTTTTTACAATTATAATTAATTTCAACCCATCGTTAAAAAAGAGGTTCTTCCTTTCAAATTATAATTCATTATTCATTTCTCGTTGCTCAAACATTGTAAGAAAAGAAACATGTTTGTTAGAAAAGAAAAACAACTTCTTTCTTCTTCGCTGCCTCTTCCTTTGAAACATAATGTCCAAATTCAATTTCGGTAATAGATAACAGAAAAGAGTGAATTTCTCTTTGTAGTTACAGAGTCAGAGATAAGCTTGCAATTGTACTTATATTCTGCTGCAAAAGCTATCCGAAACATCTTCTTCCTATTTCTTTTTATTCTTTCTTTCCGCATTCTTTTTTTCTTCTCCCTTTCTTTCTTTTTTTATGCTTTTACTCTTCATTACCTTGCATTAGTTTTTATGCTTTCGGTAACACTTTGAATGAAAATTTTTTTAAAAATGCTGCCGAAGACCCCTCGCCTCCGCTGCCCTATCACTCCGGCATATCCGCAATGCACGGCATAAGGCATTCCGAGTGACGAACCCCAAAGGAGTAAGACGGGGCTCCTGTCCTGTGAACAGTCGCCTTTCCTGGGCTGTGGGCCCCTGGCCCCAGAGTCTGGAAGGCTCTTGTGGGCTTCTGAAGCCTCCTCAACATGGAGAAAGTTGGTGGGCGGCAGAGGCAGACGGTAGATGCCGGTGTGCTGTACCTTCCCAGGCCTGGCATTCGGCAAGGATCCTCTGAAGCTCTCCCTTTGGTGTTCCTGCCGGAGACAGCAGCGGTAGGTTTGGAGGGTCTGCTGGGGATCCGTGGTCTGAGCAGCGAGGGAAGGGTGTAGCTGTTGGGGGCCGGAACGGGGTCCACTGGGCGGGGTTTGGTGCAGGCACCTATGGAGGAGGGTGCCCTCGGCTGAAGGGAGGATCGGGGCTTCTCCAGACTGTACGTGCCCGGCCCAGGAGTTTGAGGCAGACCTGGAGGAGATGCAGAGAGACGGAAATGGACTTCTGAGACACACTGTAACGGGCAGTGGGAAGAACCTTGAGGAACGGGAGCAAGAGCCTCCGTCGAAACAAGCGTCAGAGAAAAGAGGACTGAGTCCAGAGCAGAAACGTAACCAGTGGAAGCGTCCCAAACTTGGCCTTCCCTTCTTCCCGTGAAGACAAAGGGAGGGAGGAGGGAAGCGCGTTCAACCTGGCAAGATTCGGTTGTCATAAAAATGGCATTGGCATTCGTGACTTTGGTTCTTTGTCGAAAGATGGATGCTCATCCAGAGGTTTTGCTCAGGGCCAGGGTGATCTGTTAGTTGACACACAAAACCCCTTAGAGTTGAACTCATCTTCTAGGAATTTTTGTGAAAGAATGTAGATTTGGCCTTGGGAAGCAGGAACAAAGCGATGGACCACTAAAGTGGCCTTTCTCAAACCTTGGTGGATTTAAAATGTGTGGACTTCCAACTCCATCCTTCCTTGTTCCCATCCTTCCTTCTTTCCTCTCTCTCTCTTTCCTTTCTCCCTCTCTCCCTCCTCCCTCCCTCCCTCCTTCTCTCCTTCCTCTCTCCCTTCTTCCTCCCTTTCCTTCCTTTTCTCTCCTCCCTCCCTCTCTCTCCCTCCTTCCTTCCCCCTCTTTCCCTTTTTTCTTTCTCCTCCTCCTCCCTCCCTCCCTTTCTTCCTTCTTTCTTGTTCTCTCTCTTCCCGATGGCCTTGTCACATTATTTTGTTAATTGATGACCTCATTTCCAGAACAGCTAGAGGAACTGGAGAGAATGTTCCAAGAAGACCATTATCCTGACAATGAGAAGCGCCGAGAAATTGCTGCTTCTGTCGGTGTGACACCACAACGCATAATGGTGAGTCGAGTTCCCGTGAATAGCACAAGTGTTGGTTTGCATCAAACATTCCTGGATAGCAATCCAGAGCTAAACAGTCTGGAAGCAAGCATCTCTTCCTATGTTCTTATGGATATACAAAGTCAGTATGTCAACCAGAATCCAACATGGGCCACACTATATGCAGATCATCTGGATGTCAAAGGAGATAACTTAAATCATTAGTATTTCATGTTTTATTCATTCTTTGTACCCCTAGGATGTGTTCTAGTCTATAAACTAAAGTAAGATTGTAAACATATTTGTAGTTTCACTTAGCAACCGCTTTGCTTAATGAGCAAGTTGCTAGTCCCAGTTGTGATAACTAAATAAGGTATAATTACAGGTGGCTGTCCCAGTCCTGCCCCACACACTCCCATGTTTGGATGCAACTCCCCAAATTCCCAGCCAACATGGAAGGTTGGATTAAAGGATCCACATGTCTGTCCATGGGCTTTTTTGACTAAAGATTTTTTCCTCCTTAGGTCTGGTTCCAGAATCGCCGAGCAAAGTGGAGAAAAACAGAAAAGATGACAGGGAGAAACAATAAGAAATACTCTCTTGCAGCACCCACTTTGTCAGTGGACCCTCAGCAAGTGTCACAAGGGTGAGGGTCCTGCCTCTTAACTTCAAGGCAATTGTTGCTCTTTTTTAGGAGACCTAAAAATCATAGTTGATCATTTTGATAAAGGGTTAAAGAAGTCCTTTTGTTATATTGAGCATTGTCTCCTTCTACTGACCCAATGCTGCTTAAATTTTATTAACCACTTTGAGCATAATCTGCACTGGAAAGATGGAGCATAAACTCCCAGTAATTAATTCTGGTTGATGGCATGTTTCTGAAATCTACTGTTCCTTTCTGAGATGGGTGTGTTACTGTTACCGGGACAAATATTTTACAATTAGATTTTAAAGGAAACTACAAAAGGGATACAAACTTTCCCAAATTATCAAATTCCATATTCAGTTTGGTTTGGAAGAAAAATGCTGCAGTAAATTAAGGCATTGCTATTATGATCAGTCCTACCAAGTTGGAAAACTGGATTCATTAGAGAAGAAATATCTCCCTCTTCCTTTCTTTGAGATCTTCATATGATCTCACTCTCTCAGAAGAGTGATGACACCATTTTCCATAGTAGGAAGGAAGTCTAGTATGAAGCAGCAGAAAAGGTAGCTCGATGTTCTTCCAATCGTAATGTTTACCTTTTCTTTCAGCACGACTCTTCTGGCTGTGACTCAACTATCTGACACTGGGAACAACCAACCTACCACAATCACAATGGGTACTGCAACTGTGAACTATTCTGGTGCACTTAATGGACCACCCATCTCATTGGCCACCACATCAGGTGAGATCTGTTACGGCTTATCCCTGGAGGCTTTTATGCTTCCCTTTCCCCCAAGAACTGCTTAATTTCTCCTCTTCCTCATTGTAAGACCACTTCACAAATCATACGATGTTGAGGTTTGTATGGTATAAACACTTAGCACATTCATCATTTACAGTGAACCTACAAAGCACCTTTGGCATCTAGTTGCATGTTGAGTCACTTCTTCCAGACTCCTGGTGCAGGCAGGCAAAAAAAGAACGCTATCCTCACATCCATTATTTTTCTTTAGGTTTGGGAGTAGATCACAGAAGCATGTATTGAGTTGAAGGATAAGTATAGCAACTTGCTGTTAGCAGCTGCGTTGTGTAAATGTGGAGTTCGTGTGAGATGAAATTTGATGCAATTATTCAAGCCTTCGGCATGTTTCTTTGGATGAAAAGATCATTGCCAAATGTTCCTTCCAATCATTTTGAGGAAAAAGCTGTGTTTTCCTACACCATCATTTATTTGGTGATTCAATTTTGAGACAAAGTACTAACTTATTTTTGGAATTCAGAAAGAGAAATGAGTCCTACATGGTTTGCTTGTAGCCAACCACACAATGAATTAGCTAAATGAACACAGTGCTCTCTAAATGCTAATTATTCTAATCCTATTTCAGTGGAGACTTCCCTCTGGAGGTAATAAATTTTGTCATCCATGTGCAGGTTACATGTCATCTGAACAGATAGAGGTTCCTGTCCAACCTCACCTGAGCTTAGACTCTGAAGTGGGCTTCAATTAATATTGAGATCGAAGATCTGCTGTCTGTTCTTTGAGATAGGCCAGTTCATGAAGCATACATTGTAGGGATTGCAAGAATGCTACTTTATTGTTATAGGGCAGGTGTGTCCTATACACCTTGACAATTTCAAGCTGTATGAACTTCAACCCACTATGCTTGAAATTCAATTTTGGGAGTTGAAATCCACACATTTTAAAGTTGCCAAGGTTGGACACCCCTGCTGCACTGTATAATAATAGAAACTTGACAACTTGGCAGAATTTATTCCTTTCCCCTCTTACATAAAACAGAATCAAGGCAGGGTTATCCTGAGTTTCTTTTGCATCCTTTCTCAGGACTGAGTTGCCAGTTTTCCTTCCTTGATAGCTCATCCATTTCTTCATGAAGGTTATCTCTGCATTCCTTTACATCACCAGGCAATTTTAGACTTATATATCCTGAATGAAGGCAGTAAGAGCAGCAGGTAACCATCACTTTGAATTGGGCCTGGAAGCCTCCTGGCAACCAATGCAGAATTAATAAAATAGACGTCATTTTGCCCACCAGCAGCCAGGCTCTCATGTTGTGAATCAGCCGCTGCTTCTGGATTGTCTTCATTTATTTCCACCCTTTATTATTTTTATAAACTTGAGGTGGCAAACATACCTAATACTCCTTCCTCCTCCTCTTTTCTCCACAACAATCCTGTGAAGTGAGTTGGGCTGAGAGAAAGAGTGACTGGTCCAAGGTCAGACAGCTACCTTTCATGCTTAAGGTGGGAATAGAGCTCACCATCTCTTGGTTTCTAGCCTAGTGCTTTAGCCATTGGACCAAACTGGCTTTTCCAAAAATCCATTAGATCAAATTGGCTCTTCCAAGGCTGCCCCATGTAGAGCGCATTGCAATAATCCAATTGCAGGTTGAGTCACTACTTCCAGACTCTCCTGGTCGAGTAGGCAAAATTCACTGACCATGGCCTCCACTTGCTGTCACCCTTAGATCATGAACCTGTTCCTTCAAAGGGGAGGTACAACTTAGTATTAGAAAATAATATTAAGTCAGCTAGATAAGGCAGTGTTAAAAGTAAAGTTTTCCTGCCATTCGTGGCTAACAGGCAGTGCTCATCTCTGTTTCCTAGCTGAAGAGCCAGAGTTGTCCAAAGACGCTTCCATGGTCATGTGGAGTGAAGGGAATGCTGTTACATGCCCACTAATTTAGGTGATACCTGTTTATCTACTCCTTGGGAGGAAAGCTATGGCAAACCTAGACAGCATATTAAAAAGCAGAGACATCCCCTTGCCGACAAAGGTCCGCATGGTCAAGGCTATGGTTTTCCCAGTAGTAAT
>JANHZU010002842.1:68188-81328 GCA_032468055.1 Acrochordus granulatus | reverse complement strand
CTGGACCATAAGGAAGGCTGAACATCGAAGAATTGATGCCTTTGAATTGTGGTGCTGGAGAAGACTCTTGAGGGTCCGTTGGACGGCAAGGAGATCAAGCCAGTCAATCCTACAGCAAATCAACCCTGATTTCTTTTTGGAGGGACATATATTGAAGTTGAAGCTCAAGTACTTTGGCCACATAATGCGCAGGGAGGAGTCATTCGAAAAGACTGTGATGCTGGGAAGGATCGAAGGGAAGAGGAGAAGGGGATGGCAGAGGATGTGATGGTTGGATAGCATAGTCAGTGTGGTGGGGATGCATTTGGATGGAGGCAGTGCAGGACAGGGAGGCCTGGCGTGCTGCAGTCTGTGGGGTCGCGAAGAGTCAGACACAACTCCATGACTGAACAAATTTATCTACTTGCATTTTTACATGCTTTCAAATTGCTAGGTTGGCAGGAGCTGGGCAGACAATGGGAGCTCACTCTGTTACACAGCAGCTGTTGGGCCTCAAACTTGAGCCTCTGACCTTCCAGCCGACAAGCCCAGTGTTCTAAGCACTCACACCACTGCGTGCCTCAAGATGGTGGTGGTTGCTTTAATTTGCCTAAATTATGAAGTGTGTTCTATTTCCACTCTTAGGTGAAAAACTCTACCTGTACAGTACCAATCTAGTCATTTCCCTGGTGTGGACTCTCAGTAGATATTAGATGAGCAGGTGAAATAAGGTAATCTTCCAGGTGGTCCTTATTGCTGAGTTCTCAGTACCTTGATAATTTTGTCCTACAGGAAGTTAATTTTGCCATATTATGCGTCATCCTGCTAGACAAGCTGAGACAGGACATGATGAGACAGTTTTGTGATTATTATTCTCTTGATTAAAACAAAAATAAAAGGTCACTTCTCAGAATAAGACAGTCAGCTGAAACTTCTGTGCACAATCCTTTTCCTCGTAATTCCTTCCATTTGCAACTCCCACTTCCATTTTGCCACTGTTGTTTTCATCTTGAAAGAGAAAACAAAACCGAATGTCCTTGTCTTCTCCTGATCCCTCTGGAAAGAGCAGCTCAGATAAAGAAACTGGCAGTGCAACAGTTAACCAGAGTTGATGTCTGATGTTTCACTTTCCCCAGGAATTGTCTTAGTGGTGAGCCTGAAGAGTCAACCCAGCCTGGTCCCAGAGACTGGTCCAGCTGAGCTTTCTAGGTACTTCAGATTTTCCAAGTCGGAAGTCTCAAGGGAAATCAGGATTCTCTATGCATTCTCACAGCAATAATGTATTCAGCCATGAGATGGCACCGTAAGACAATCATCATCTCTTCAAAGTTGGAGTTCTGCAGTCTTAGGGATAGCTAGGATTCCTGCCTCACCTGTCTCTTTTAAAAAGGATACTATAATCTACAAGTCAGTAAGCTGTAAATAAGCAGGCAGATGTTTCGCATTCTTTCAGCAGAGTTTCTGGGGTCCGTGCTGGTCTCTCAGGCTTTCTTGCAGAATAAAAATGGGAGATGGGAGGTTGAAACCTATAGCTTACTTTGGACTGTTCTGAAATAGGAGACAACCTGGAATCCTGGGGGAATGCTGTCACCAGTTTGCCACGGTAAGCCACACACACTCCAGGTGCCACTTAGTCATTGTTCCTAGGAGACCAAAAGGGTTGGAGATGTCTGTTGCAGGATGAGAAACTCAATTTCCATTTGGGCAGCACAATTTGCATGTGACCAGGAAAGAAAGAATCAGGTGGGAGGTGTTGGTCATCAATCTTTCCTCCTCTCCTTTGCAGTATTGGTTTATGTAAAAAGGAATTACAGTATGCTCTTACTTATCCTTTGTTTAAGTAGTTTCCTTGCCTGAGGAAGAAAAATATATAAAAAAATGCATCAAGAGAGATATTTTAAAAAATGCCAAAAAGACACTATTCCTTGGGCTTCTGAAAGGAGGCTTCAGACTGGCATACTGGTAAATTCATCTTATAATCCATCCTCCATCCATCTTGATTGTCAGATTAAATTTAACTGATCATCCTCCCAAATACTCCCAAACCGGGACCTTGTAGTCCATTAATCAAGATCTGCAAGATCCAAAGTGATAATTTGTTCTTTCTCAAGTAGCATATCACATTAGGGTACCAGTGTTGGAAAAGAAAGTCGTGAAACACTTGCATAAAAAATGCCAGTCTCGGAAAACATAAAGAAACCATCTGACTCATTTCTCCTTTCAGCATTAGAAGGGCTTATCTCTTTTCGGAAAATACCTTTTGTACTATTTTGTACTGTTAAGTGTGAAAATACGCTATATCTCTGAAAAGGGAACAATCACAGCCTTTAAGTAGTCAAACAATTCCTTTCATTCTTAAAGAGCCTAATTTTCATTCCAAAGATGACAACTTTGATGGGGGAAGGAAAGAACTAAGCCCCTTTCTAATCCTCCACAGGCTTCATCCTTATGTAGTACAATTATTTATTATCCAAACCAAACTAAAAGGTTAGTATATGTTGTGAAAGGAAGAGTTGAGGTAATTAAGTCTAAGAGGAAGAAAAATATACAATAAGAAAAGAGGTTGGTGAAAAAAATTGGCAGGGGCTATTTTCGAGAGAGGTTACGGTGCCCCATCAACAGAGGGGTCATTGAGGTTCAATCACAAAGCAAGCAAATGCCCATTTGTTGTGTCTTCACCATCCTTGCTTGAAAGAGTCTTTCTGTTGACCCTTGAATACTATATTGACTCCTTATATTTGGGCAGGTTCATGTTTTCCTTAATCTTCCACATATGAGTGTCCCATGACTGGCTACATGCATCTGGGGAGCTGCTTTGTGAGATATCCTTCAATACTGTTTTCCTGTCATCTGGGAACTCTTGGTCTTTACATTTATCTTTCATTTCCCCCATTCTTGTTCCTTTGCAGTTGCCTCAGTTACTGGCAAGGCAAGCCTTTATGACTCTATCCAGACAAAAACCATTGCACAGGGTTCCTTGGGATCCCTCCAGGAAGAACTGTTTCCTGCCATTCCAAGCCCTCCACCAATTCGGAGGACCAGCCTTCCCCTCAACATGGTCTTCAATCCAAACCACCACATTGTTCCATTGATGCTGGATAATAGCCTTACCAGTGAATGCAGCCCCTCCAGCCAGGAGAGCAGCTCTAGTGAGACTTTCACCTACAGTGTCCAGAGTCAAAGGTAAGCAAGTTGTGATGGAATGTAACAAAGAGGTGGATTCCCAGGAGAGAGGCGGTGCATTCCAGAGGAATAAAAGGCAACTCAGCCCAAATATTATAAGTGAGAGCAAGAGGGTGGAGACAGCCCCTTCCTAATAGTTCTCAGGGTGTATAGTAGATGCACATAGTAGAGTCTTCAGTCTGGCAAGATTCTTTCTATGGGGGTGAAACAATAAAGAATCAGCTTGGAAGAATCTCCATGTGTTGTGTTTGGTTTTGGGCCTAACACAGTGGCACAGAAGCAGAAAGGGATGACCTGGTCAGCTTGTCCCAGGAAGCAATAATGATCCATCAATAGAAAAGAAAAGAGGGATTTCACTCCATTGCTTTCTACTCTCATCTTTAGAATAGCAGCCCAAATTGGCCACAGGCCTTTCTCGTTGAAAAGGCACATTAGGCAGTCTGCAATACAGATAGTCCTTGAAGTTATGACACACCTCTCCAGGGCTACTTACAACCCAGATGTGAACTTCCAACAGCCATTTGCAACATCCCATGGTCACGTGACTCATATATTGCGATGCCCATTGTGGACAATGGATTCATTTAACAACTGCAGTGTTTGCTTTATAACCCTGGCATTTGCTTAATGCAAAAAAAAAGGTTATAAAATTGTCCGCAGACATGTGGTAACCTGCTTAACAACCAGCATGACATATGACTATATTTCCGAACTCTTATTATGGTCCTAAGTCAAGGAATACCTGTATTAATGTAGAGTCTATGTAAGGAAATCCAACAGCTGAAATCTGTGTCTATGGAAATAACTGCAGCCATCCATGGACCAGAGGTATGCGTAGGTTGTTTCTGTACTCACAGGAAATAGTGGCCATGTCAGGAAACAGGCCCTTCTAGAGGAGACTGGAATTACAGTTTATTGAGATGGGCTGTTGTAAGAAAAAGCCTAGCTGCGTTTTCCTTACTTTCCCTCCTATATACCCAGAAATCGGGGAGGAGCCAAGCTGAGTCTCTTCTTGTTTCCAGAGCTAGGATGACATGTTTCTGCACACTTTATTTTTGTAACCATTTCTGAATAGTTTTTCCAAGATCATACCCAGGGCTGCCTACATAAGGCTTTCTGCAATTCATTTATTATTCTCCTTTCAATATACCATAATGTAAGACTGAGAGTCTCCTGGAGAATGTAAAACATTTGCATGAAACTAGGTATAAGAGAGTCCCTTTGAAATAATTTATGTATTGTGATACGGCGTAAGGCCTGATCAGTACTCCTGGTTCTAAACAGTAATTAGTGAGCTTTTTTCTTTTATCTCAGCATCAGTTCTCCAGTGCATTGCAGTTACCCTGAACAACTGGAGCCTACGGTCAACCTTGAAGCCTCCTATTTTCACCCAAATAGCCAGTCTGGGACATACCAGTTTGGCCAGTATTCCCAACATGAGATGCCTCAGGTTCATTTTCCAATCCATTTTTCTGGCAACGCCTTGCCCAGTGTTCGACTCACAACAACTACACCCACTAAGTCCACAGCAACCTTTTTCTCACTACCTAGCAGTAGTGGACTTCTGACCTATGGAACAGAGTATCCTCAAGGGTTCCTACAGAATCATGTAGGAGGTCACCTCCTAGTACAGCCAACAGCTGGGAACTCAGGTGAGTATCCCTTAAGAGATATCTATCCAGTATTAGAACTTCTGTCAAGAGTTGGAGAAGGCAAAGAAAAACACCATGCATTCATTGTTGTTGTCGTCTTCCATAAAGACTGTGAATGATCCTGTAATTAGCCTTCGGCAACGTGCAGCCAGTTGTGGCTGATCTTGACAAGAGGATCAGACTTGGTTCCTATGGGGTGGGGTGGGGAAGGAAACAGCAAATCACTTCTGCACTGTGGCCAAGATAACCAAGAAGCTCAAGCTGAGGAGGCTTTATCTGTACCTCCTGATGGCATATTCTATCCAGCTATTTGATCTAAGGTCTGACCAATACTTGGATGGAAACCAACAGGAAATACGGAGAAGTCAGATTGGGAAGTTAAAAAAAATATTTAAGAAACCAGGCCAAATAAGAGCCAAGAAAACTGCATGGATGCCACCAGAATCTACTTGAAGGAGATTTAGCCTTACTCATGATTTAGAAGGAGTCTAATAGCATCTTTTCAAGCTGACATAAGTTTATGTGAGGTAGATTTCTGATTTTTGGCTACCAAAGAATCTGGCTTTCCTCTTGCAGTGTTACCTCTTAATTTAGTTTTTGGGTACTCTTTTAAAAGAGGCATCTTATAAGGAAGAAATCTTCATTTCTCATTACCAAAATTCATTTGGTTTTCACGCAATGCCATAAAATCACAGCTTATGATTGGATATTTATTCCTTTATTCAGAGCATTCATACCCCGCCCTTCAGACTGGACTTCAAACAGCCTTTGCTTTCTATAACAGTGAGGGAGAAGGGGAGTAAGAAAATTTAGGAGAGGCTACTCAGGAAATTATTGGGCAGATTGTCTAATGGCTTCTATGAGAGAGAGAAGGACCCCCAATTTCTCTGGACAATGCGATTGTGAGGCTCAGAGGGGAGGTGGTTCTCCAAACAGTCCTGATAGCTTCTGGGTGGAAGAATTGGGGGACTGGCCAAAAAGGACCTCTTCTTAGAGAAGGTTGTCCTCTTATGTTGGTGCCTGACCAAGACTCCAGCTTTCAAGTGCTTTATGCACCTTTAAGTCTTCCAACAATTCTAGTGTGTTCTTCTATCGGGGGCCTTGTAACCTGTAGTATTTTCCACCTGTCCATCTGAATGTTTGATTCTTGCAGTCCTCCTGAGAACATAATTGAGAAGAGGTATAAAATTGAATTGTGGGGTGCATTAGGTTTCTCCCGAAAGTGGTTGGGAATGTATGTGAATAGAAACATATCTTTATAGTCTGCAGTCACATAACATGGCACCTGCTTTTGTGCAACAGGAGAACAGTCATACCATTCTGGGGGAAGATGCACCTGACAAAATCACAAAGCTCCTTTGGGAGATTGGACTTGAGGCATGCTCAGCCCTGGCATAAAATACAAGTTATAACTATAGCCTAATGCAGTAGGCCATTAGTTTCAGGACTAGTTGATTATTCCTGGTGAATAAAGTTGCCTTCTCCTGGGTCAAGATTAACAAGTGGTTGTTCTCTCTTCCTCCATTCTTTAGGCTACATCCCTGCTTTCCAGGCTTTGCCCTGGAATGAATTTTCCACACAAGGAGTTCCCTTAGCCCACTCATTTTCCTCCCCGATACCGTTTTCCAGCTTGGCGTTTGGTGGGGGTTCTGCAGAGCAAGCTCACTTTGCCACAAATCAGACCCTGCCTACCAGCACCTGCCTCCTCCAGCTGCCCAACCCCCCAGGGCCTGGTGCCACCTTCTTGTTTAGCACCAAGCCAGCAGTGCCAGCAAATCTGGAGCACCTGTCTCAAGTGCAACCCAGGATGCCAGCAGAAGAGGATTCAGACCCTGACAATACTCCCCGGGAGGAGGAAAACATGGCCAGCGAGCCACTGCCAGGTTGGTGCAGAAAGAAAGAGATCACTAGAGGTGTCTGATGAAAATAAGGGACAGTTGGAGTTTGGGTGTGTTCTTTTACCCCCCAAAAAAGAAGTCCTAAAAAAGAGCAAAGCCTCTTTTCCTCCAAAGTTCTTGTCCACCATGGCTTTGCCCTTCCTCGTTTGGGAAAACTGGAGAGGTCCTTGGTCAGATGCAAAAATTACAAGATCTTCAGTCAATACACTCAAAAGCACAATGGATTCCAAGACAAACTGAGGGCAGTGGGAGTTTCTGCAGAGAGGGCAGCCACAACCATGCCACTGAAACCCTGCACATTAAAAAGGGGTTGGGATTTGATCACATGGCTGCAGCCACCAACTTGGCTTTTTGACCTCTTCCCTGTGGATACCCCTGGAAGACTGAGGGAGAAAGTGGCTGCAGGGAAGAGTCTCTGAGAGGCAGAATAGGAAAATTAGCTCTTTGCAAAACTGAGTATGGCCTGGGTAAATAGTAAAGTTAGGAATAGGCATGTAGGGAAATTAATAAAAGGCAAGTCTAAAAATGCCTGTCACGTAATTTAATTAGAGAATAATGGGAGTATAAATCTGACTTATTATTTATTAAATTTTCATGCCACTCTTCTCATTGATACAGCGACTCTGATGCCTTCTCCTACTTCTGAAACAAGTTGTCTGGGCTCTACCCTCATTTCAGTTTCAGTGAAAGTACTGTAATTCAATAACTCACTCCTCCAAGACTCCCCCCCACTTAGTGAAAATAGAATTGCTGATTGTCTATGTTTATAGCTCAAATTCCTTCAAGTCACTTGCTGCAAGAAGCATGAGCAACCTAGGAGAAGAAAGACTTAGCTCTTCCAAAGACCCTGCTTCTTCCATCACACCAGACATGGACCACTAGTGGTCCCAGCTTGGACCAATGAAGTCCAGAAGTGGCCCCTGTCCTTCTGCATTTCCTGTAAAGGACAAGGGTAACGGAGGAATTTCCTCAGTGTTGACAGAAGCAGAAGACCTCTTCCTTTAGAGCAGTTGATGTTGTCCCACAGAGCCCCCTTCCTGGGTCTGTCCTCTCTCTTTGTCATGGCAGAGAAGCCCATGCCATCACCTTGTATGAACCAGCTTATGTGTATGGTTCCTGAAACCTCTTAGGCAGATCAAGAAGCACTCTTGAACTGGCATCACTGGCACCTCGCCCAAAGCTTTGCTTATCCTATTCATGCCCTCTAGAAGAGAGCCAGGGTCCTCTTGTATAGTGGTCCTCTACAACCTAATGACTTGGAGGGAGACCAAGGAACTTTCTGGGTACAGTTGCGCCCAGTTCAGGGATTACAGTTAATACAAGGTATAATTAAATGGTTTTCTGAACGGATGGAGAGTGTGCAAACACAAAAATTGAGATGGTACTGAATTGGGGGGCTTCCTGGAGAAAAGGTAATTACTGGAATACCTTTTTCATGGAGCCCTGACATTTTCAGATAAGCAAAAGCTTCCTTCTTTTGGTGGCCCTAAAAATTACATCATTGGCATGTTGATGTGATTGTTAGTCTGAAGACCCCAGCCACATGTTAGTCTTTAAAGACCCCAGCCACAGAAATGATCCAAACCACCATTTGGATTGCCTGCTCAGATCAAGCCATTCCTTGGGGCTGGTTCCTTTACTGCACTGTCAACAGTACAAAATGGAGAACAAGGGGTCATGGGATATGTGTACTGCACTGATAAACTGAAAGGACACCCCATAGTTTTGTGGACAACCAAAGCTGGAAATACAAGATAAGCTCCCAAATAATCAACCCCATTTAATTGAATGTTGTTTTTGACTCTCTTACCTCAACCCAGATCTACCTTCACGAGATTGTCCTGAATCAACGGTCCTTATCCTTTCAGATTTCTCTGAAGATAGCAAGACCTGACTCAGCTTTTCTCCTCAAAAGGCAGGAGAGATGAGTGTATGGCCTGATAATTGTTAAGCCTTTCTTGCAAGATCAACAGAAACATGATATACTTTGAAAGTAAGCCTCCTGGAAAACTGAAGACAAGGAAAATGCCAATACAATCACTACAGGAGTTGTTCTTATTGTTGCTGCTATTATTATTATTTATTATTATTATCATTGTTGCAGTTATCTGCTGGGAGAAAGAAGCAGTAATAAAGCAGATCTAGTTCTTTCCTTTATATCCAAGATTTATTACATGCAGTTCTTCCAAATGAATTTTAAACACTGATGAGCAACAAAGGGTCTACAGCAAGTGTGTCCAACCTTGGCAACTTTAAGATGGGTGAACTTCAATTCCCAGAATTCCTCAGCCAGATAACTGAGAATTCTGGGAGTTGAAGTCCACGCATCTTACAGTTGCCAAGGTTGAACACCCCTCGTCTACAGAATAAGCTCCAAAAAGTTAAGGTGACGGCCATCAAAGTTCCACCTATTTGGTCACAGACAGCCCAGCTGATTATGCCTGAACAGAGAAGTAAAACTGGTTCTTCTCATGGGTACTCCCACCTATTTTTGTAACAGTGAAAGAGTAATTTCTCTCTCCGCTGTACTCTCCAAGTTTGATTATGGCCTCCGGACAGTTTCCCAAGTTACAACAAAAATAGCTAACTGAAAAGGATGCTTTGTTTTTTTCTCTCATTTTTGCAAGCTCACTTTGCTTCACTTGCTAAAATTCTTTATTCTCTACCACCATAATAATAATGACAGAAGAATGATTAGGATGTAAAGGAAGTTCCATGTTTATTGTCCACTCATGCTCTTGTGTATCTACTGGGCTTACACACCGTATAATGGGCTTACTGGGCTATACACACCGTATAATAAAGATACCTGTCTGGATTCTTTGATGTCTTTCTCAACAGAGATTCTGCATTATTAACAGTGGAATCCTATCTTAAAATCCTGAAACTCTTTTCCCCTTATGCATTCCCTGTGTCAGAAGTCCTAGAGGTGGGTTTGCAAAGTAAGGTTGAGGTAACATCTGTGCACCAAGTGTGTTCCTAGAATTCTTAACTCATCCCAGGCTGCCTGGGATTCTGACCTGTTCCAACGTACCAGCATAAGGAGGTAGCTCAGCACTGCTCATGTCCCTTTGTTGGGTTTGAGAGGTGGAGTTACACTTAGGATTTTGAAATACTTGAAGGTCAGTATTTATTCCAAAAACAATTGAGGGGTGAGGTGCTAAGGAAGAAGAGGAAAGCCATACCTCTATTCCTAAAGCAAGTCCATTGTTGACATGATAGCATCATAATCATTCATAGGCAGATTTAATCTCAACATTCCACAATTTGGAACACTACCCTCACTTCATGGATTGTTGTCGTCTTGTGGCAAGGGTGCTTGCATGACTATGAGCTATGGTGTGCAGGGCCATCTAAGATGGACAGGTTGTAGGAGAGTTCTGAGAAAATGCAATCCACCGGAGAAGGAAACCCACTCCAGTATCCTTGCCAAGAAAATCCCATGGACAATATTGAAAGGCTAAAAGATACGATGCCAGAAGATGAGCTCCTTAGGTCGGGAGGTGTCCAATATGCTACTGGGGAACAACAGAGGGCAATTACAAGTTGCTCCAGATAGAGTGAAGCACATTTCACTCTGAATGAAGCAGCTGGGCCAAAGCCAAAAGGACATTCAGTCGTGGATGTGTCTGGTGGTGAAAGTCCAATGCTGTAAAACATCGTTGATGTGGTGAGTGTGGGTTTGGGCAAGCTGTAGGAGACAGTGAAGGACAAGAAGGCCTGGCATGCTGCCATCCACGGGGTCATGGAAAGTCGGGCATGACTGAGCAACTGAACAGTCTTCATGACCATAGACTATAGTTCCTCAAAGAAATGAGTGGAGGTGGAGGCCACAGAGCAGTAATAGAGGATATGGAGAGAATCGGCCCAGAAAGTTATATTTGTATTTTTATGATGGGCAAGCTTGAACCAGCTCCTGCAACAGCCATGCCTGTAGACTTTCAAGCGCTGAAATCCTCTTCGTGCACTGAAAAACCAGGAGCATTTCACAGGTAGCAACCACCTCCATTTCCTTAAGGCTCCACTCTTGACCATTCAAAAAACAGCTCCAAGACCAACCCTGCCCAGCAGCATTTCTTATCATCAGAAGAAGATCCTGAGTTGGCTTTCATGTGAATGTGTACACTGATTATGCATCAAAAGCATCTATGCATCAGCAGCTTAATTTTATTTTATAGATACTGTATGTTAAAGATGCAGTCATATTTCATTCTTACAATAGGTTATTTGAAATAAATAGAACTGCTTCCAATAGAAGAGAATATCTGTAACTCATTGAACTATGGAGTCCTTGGTCCTTTCTGAGTTTGGCTGTTTGCTTCAGTCATTTCATTATCCAATTAGGTAACATCATACAGTAGTTCATCCTGCCATTGTTGCGGGGAATCTGATTTTATCCTTGGTAGTTCTTTGATTTGGGTATTATTTTCTGCTAGATTGTCTGGTGCTAATCCTGCTTATGTGGATGTAGACTACTGGAGTATTATGGTCTTTTTGTTTCCTTCTTAGCTTTTTATTGTCTCTTTTGAATGGTGGGTAAATTTGTGCTATTAAGCATTTACTTCTCTTTCATTCCATAATTGCAATATTATAGTCACCTCCATTGAGAGCCTTGCACTTGACTCCAACTATGTCTTATAGTTTTGGACAATTAAGGATATAATTATGAAGGTTCACAAAATATAAAATACAATACAAAGAATTTCAAAGTATTTTAAAGGTATAAACAGTAAGAAAGATGGAGAAAAGAGTAAAATTGTGAGCAAATACCATTCATTAAATTGTAGAGTTGCAGGGAGTCATGAGGATCATCTAATGCAACTCTCTGCAGTGGGTCAGAAAACCAATTAAACCATCCTTGAGAGATGGCTTTCTCTCTCTCTCTCCTCTCTTCTTTCTTGGAAAAAAGGGAGAACCCACCACTTCGGTAAGTTCCTTCAGCTTGGAAAGGTGATTGAGTGAAGAGTTAATGAATTTCATTGGCAACATCCCAAATTCAGAAGCCTGACCCCAAAAAAAGCCTTCTTAGAAGCACTGAGTACTCTTCCCAAATGATCAGCCACCAGCCAGCCAGGATCAGTGGTCCAGTCTATCTAGAAAATTTAAGGAGAAGAATTAAGCCTCATTGAACTTAATGGAGTTTCACTGTCAGTGCAATGCTCTGCATGCTTAAAAACAAAATAACATCATTAATATTTTTAATGCATCCAGGCACAATGTTTTGTCACAATAGTTATGGGATGGAAATGTTGACGAGGGATAAAACAATAACACTTAGCATAGAATAAGCAACGTGATATGATAATTGACCCAAGACTGACTTTTTAAAATGTTAGTATTCGGGGTGGTTTGTGTAGAGCAGTGTTTCTCAACCTTGACCACTTTAAGGTATGCGGACTTCACTCCCAGAATTCCCCAGCAAGTATGGTGTAAAGAGTATGGAAGATGATCTTGACAGAGATGTGCAGAAACTGTTACCTGGTCAAAGAAGCTGAAATTTTTTTTAATTCTAGAACAAGGTAACATTTGGAAGTGGCTCAGGCAGTGTCATTCTCTCAAGTAGACCAGACAGGAAACACAACCAGATGAGCGAATTCTACTTCATTGTAAGTCTGTATTAACAGAGTCCTGCAAGTCTGAAAGTATAAATCTCCCCACCATCTCTTTTTATAATCACTTGGTAAGTAAGGGCAGATCTTTCTAAGTGCGGGCAGAGCTAGAGGGAGGAGTCAAAACAGGAAGTAACAAAATCCAGTCCTCACTGATTGCCATTGAACTTTATCTAGTTGGACCATTAGTTGAGTAGATTTTTGTAAATAGGCTTGAGCAATAAATTGAACTTGATGCCTGGACCTGTTTTTTTTTTTCCTGCCTGACAGTGTGTGACTCAATTACTTTTATCTCTCCTTCCCATTTTCCAAGATAATTCTCACAGTCCATTACAGACAGAAGCTGCCTGATTCACTGGAGAACAAGGAGGAGGATCTAAAACATAACCAGACTCTCCATAAAAGTCATTCTAGCCTTACTCTGGAGTGGACTTCCTTGCTGATTAGTGAGCTGAGATATTGGAAGCTGAAATACAGCTGACTAATGAGCTAGGAGATTGGAAGTTGAAATTTAAAGTGACATGTTGGTCACTAGCCATTTGCCACATTTATTCTCCAGGACATCTCTCAGTCCCAAGTACTTTCTAGGACTCCATAGTGAAGCTGATGGACACTTGGAGGCCAACACATTACAGTGGTGCCTCACAAGACGAGACTAATCCATTCCAGAAGAATGCTCTTAGCGCAAAATGCTCTTAAAGCGAAACGAGGTTTCCCATTGAAAACAATAGAAAGTCGGATAATCCGTTCCACGCCCCCAAAAATATTCACAAAAAAATCATTTTCAATGGAATTTGATGTAGAAATGATTGTCCCTAA
>JANHZU010002842.1:29595-46115 GCA_032468055.1 Acrochordus granulatus | reverse complement strand
CCCCAAGTTACGCACCGGGTCTATCTGGGGTAGTGCAACCCCATCAAGAAATAAAGATGGAAATGTCCTAGGACCAGAAAAGCGGAAGAGAAACAGGGATACCCACTGCATTAATGATATTTACTCAACTATCACTGGATATAGCCATCTGTAAATACCTTGAATGACTGCTCTGACAAGAATAAGATACGATAATTCAATATAAACACCTATATTCCTAAAAAATTCTGGATAGTGCAATAACAATTTATAGTCCATAGTGATTAACACTGCTAAAAAAACAATACCAGCCACAGAGAAATGTATCAGCTGTATTTCCAGATGAAGATCAAGGTAAGTAAACTTCTGTTGTTTCTATAACCAGATAAGAAACCACACTGAAGACAATCTAGGGAACATGTGTCATCCAGGAACACCTGGAGCAATTTTGCCATGACACATTCGTATTTGAATCTTCTAGTATCTTAAAGGCAATATATGTTCCATTCTGAAGAAAAGTCTCTTTGCCTAATACTTTACAAATTATTACTCTGTTATTTAGCACATGAATCACACAGTGACAACCAATGTTTTTTGTTTACTTGTTCATATCCAGTATATAATTTTGAAACTAAGATGTATTTTCCTCTTATAAAGTGCTAAGGTATTAACACAGCTAAAGAAGGATAAATAAGATGGTACAAAATACTATACCTAGTTCCAGGCTATTTCTGATGTCAAAGCATCTCATAAGGTTTGAAATGCAAGTAGATTAATGGGGACCTCCTTTGGAGGGAAAAATTGCTGTTCGGCAAATCGACGGAGGAGCAACTTGGCGCGACGGAACACTGGAGTCGGTGCGAAAAACTCGCCCATCCCGGGGGCGGAGCAGGAGTCTCGGAGGATGCCCCGGATATGAACATCGCTGGCCAGCCAGGAGGGAGGGGTAAAATAAAGAAAAATGTATAATCACTAACCTATGTATGAAATTGGCGGCATAGAAATATGATTAATAAATAAAAATTCCATCTCTTATCTATTAGCAAATTAATAAAGCATCATCTTTTTAGTTCTGTGTCAGCAAAAATCCATTAAATATTGCTTGAAATGACAATATAAACCAACATTATATTCCTTCTATTTAAAAAGAAATTTGGTTCTTTCAAACCATGTCATAGAACTTGATTTATTTTCATTCTTTTTCCTTTCTCACAAAATTATTTAAAGCTTTTTCAAGCCTTTTCTATAAATCTAACATAGGAAAATTATCCAGGTCACTCTCTTGGTTTGTTATTTGTGTATCCCTTTTAATTATTAAGACATCAGCCAGTTTCTTTTGTATGTCCAGTGTAACGTCCTCTCTGCTATGCCATTCCTGTAGCCCATAATTTTTAAATCCACTTTCAAATCAGTATCTTTTGTTCAATAATTTTATTATTAAGTCAAACTAATACAGTGAATACAGAAATACATTTGCCTGTCTTCTATCCCTCATCAGGTAATACTTGTACCTTTTCCATAACATCTTTTAAACACAGTCTATAGAGGCAGATACTCTTACAATTAACTTCTGGATTGATTGTTCAAAAGGATAGCCAAAAATAACTTCCAACATGTCAAATGGTAAAATATTTGCTTCATTCTGTATTTGTAAGTTGAATTTAAATGTTCTCCTAATTATATCTTTAGTTCCTTCTAGTTTCCTCTAATGCCTAACTTTCATAGTGCCATACTGTTTTTTTTTTTTTTAAGGATTCAGGACAAAAGCATTTTCCCATGGGAAGGATTTTTATAATTCCAAAATTTTATTTCAAATGCATTTGGACCCTTACTCCATTTGTAGCTTTCCAAAAATAAAGTTCTAAACTCCCCTTTGTTATTTAGTTTACCCCCACCATTTAAGTCTTTAAGTTTGCATTTAAATTTTCTTTCAGTAAGAATTGAAGAAAGCTCACTCATTGTTTTCAGATGTGTCAGTCCAAAGATTCCTCATATTTGAAAAACAGTTAAAAAGCAATTTCTGAAAGATATGAGAAAAGAAAGTAGGTGAACCCAGTGTCCTTTCACCCAGTGTCCTTTCACGTCCATGCTGTTTGTGGTTTGAGCTAGATGCTATTCCCTTGTCTCCCAGAGCATTAAACCCATTGGAGACCATTGTCTTGCAGTCTCCTCATGAGAAACAACTGTCTGGAGAACCTTGGGCAATCTCAAGTCTTCTCCTTGCCAGAGAGAAATTATGAAGAGCTGGTTTACTTGCCGGCAATTCATTCCATTGTGTTTATTCGCCTCCACTTTTACTTTGACTTCAGTCTGTCATTTCTTCCTTGGAAGTTATCCTCTCAGGTGCAAAGACCAGGCCTAGGTGGTGAAATTCAAACTAATAGATTTGTTGGTCTTGCATATTTACAAAATCTGTACCTCCAGCTCTAAGATAATTTTCAACAGCCTCAGGAGGGGTTGGGTTTATTATGTTTAAGACTACCTCATGACTCAAGGCTGATCCCCTGCTTCACACCTCCCCTGCTTCACACCTTCACATCCTTAGCATCTTTCAACAGTGTACCCATTCTTCTGTAACTATTTTCATCTACCTCACTGCTGGCTTTCTCCTCTTTCCTCTCACCTTTCTTCTCAAAAGAACTACGTTTTCATATAAAGTGTCCAAAATATGATAATTTAAGCCTGGATTGATCTGTTCTATGATGTCAAATGCTATATCTTTGATTGATGTGTTTAATAGGGTTTTATGATACTGGAAAATCAAATAGGAGGTGGAATGCAATCTTTTCTGGTAGGATTTGCTTTTTTGGTAGAAAAGTATTAGACAATAAATACTGCAACCCAGAAATACTTGATTTTGTTTTGACAGTGACAAGAAACATGTTTGCATGGTTGTATTTATAGAGCTAGTAGAACCATATCTAATTTTTGGGAGCTGATAACATTCCATTACTGATTTATATTGCAACAAAGGGTCTTTCTCTGAAGAAAATAAGGACATTTCCATTGGTATAAATGTAGCAGTAGACTGTGAACTGCAGAACAATATTGTGGCCACACTATTGCTATCTTGAAAGAGCTGTTCTGGTCATCAGTTGATTCATGAGTTTATTTCAAGTACAAGCCTATTCCACATTTATAGCAACCACTTTAAAAACCATGGAAGTGGAAAATAAAGGTAGCCCTTGACTTATAATCATAACGGAGCTCAGAATTTCTATCACATGTCATGATGGTTGTGTGCTGAGGTACACACATTACCTACCCAATTTTACAACATTTTTGTAGTAGTCATTAAGTGAACACAGTGGTCATCAAGCGAACCATTGTTGTTAAGCAAACTCATTTTCTGCAATGGGCATTTTTTGCTATAAACTAGAAGTAAATATTGGTTTCCAACAAAAAACTAGAAATCACAGTCACATGACTTTTGGATGTTTCAAACAGCTGTATATGTGGGCTGGTTGCTGAGCACCCTAAATGTGGGGGTTTCAGGACTTCGAATCTGGGTCATGAGTACCTTATATGGGCTCTATTGTAACTTCTAAATGACTGGTTGTGAGTCAAGGACTATATGTTGTAGATGTTAGGGGTGCTCCTGAAATTACAAGCCATTTTATAAGAACTACTGTAATAGCTTCCTTGAAAATTTCCAGTCTTTCCTAGAAAAGGGTGTCACTTTTCTTTTTGGTGATAATCATGGTACCAATGATGGCAGAACATTCCGAGCCACCAGCTGAATTTCTGGAAGATAGAACTTCTACACTGGAATTTTTCTTTTTAGAATGTGTCCCAGATGGATTTTGATTGGTGCCACTTGAGAGGAAGAATGAAAGAGACTTCCCTTTATTCATCTCACCTACACTGAATAGCAAAGAAGGATACTACTTATTATTCTGTTCTTCTGAAGACAGACTGCCAGCTGCTGATGAAATAAACAGAGTTGTGACATCTGACAAACTCTTGGGGGACTAAGATTTTTCACCTTGGACTAGCTTGATATAATCAAGAAGCTGACAGGGAGATTTACGAAAGGCTTCCCAGAAGATTAACTAATTTTTTATTTTGTATTACTACATTGGTCGAGTAATACATATGCCCTTCTATTTACATTGTTTCCTGTTTTAAAAGCAAGTTGGGACAATGGTAATTATTTTTCAGGAGATTACAAGGAATCCATTTTTTTATGTTGCAATACTAACATTTAGAAATAAGAATATTTGTATTATCTTCCCAAAATTCTCTGTTCCATAATACATGCCACAAATTGTACACTTTCTTGGGAGTGTTGAATCTTGACTGAAATATATCCTTTCTTTAGGTATGATGTTTCCTGAGGAGAAAGTCAAGGGGTTTGAGGGATTAACTCATTCAGAGAGACTTCATTATTCGTGGCTGCCTAGACAAATGATCATCTTCTTGACCTGCCTCTAATAATAGCATGTCCCTGTTCCCAGGACATTCTAGCAATCTTCTTGAACCCATCTATCCATCTGTTCCCTCAACCTTGCCAAACACAGCCCTATTTTTTTTTCTTATCCCTCATTTACTTACGTCACAAAAAGTATGTGAATTTCTGCTTGCTCATCATTAACTCAAAGAAGCTGCCAATCTTTTCTTTTGATTGACTGGATGGATATTCTTGCAGACTATGGTGCTTTTATTAACCATAATCAGATCCATAACCTAAAGACATGGGCTTCTTTCTCTCATTCTTACTCAGTGTCCAGCTTTCACAGCCATATATTACGACTTGAACAACTATTGCTTTAACTGTTCTGTTCTTTGTTTCCATTTGTTCTTGTTGCCTTCTTAATATTTAGTGTTAATCAAGATTTTCTCTTCCCTGTTGAATTCTTCCAAATATGATATATATGATATAATTATTAATTATATAATACATATACTCTAATTATATTAATTTAGCTAACCAACGTAGCTTATTTATCTCAAATATTTCATGTTCAGTTTCTAGTTTTGTTTCCAGCTATCATTTTTTTCTGATTCTGCTACTCTTATCTTTTCTGTAAAAGTTAAAAAAAATATGTTCTCTTTTCGTACTTCCTTTACTTCATTCTATGTTTTTCATGCTGTGTTCTAGAATAGTTGCTAATACATTGCAAGCATTTCTCAGGAGAATAAACAGGTGTTCTGAAAAGCCTTTAGCCTTAATATGCTCCATATTCTGGCATGATTGACCTTGGTATTATCAATGAAGCAAAAATAAGCCTCCTCCTTACATTATCTTAGTCTTTTATTCCCTACCTTACATTAGTAATCTGATCTCATTCTTTCTGTCCTTTCCTAAGACCTGTCCTTTCATCTAGTGCTTCCATCTCTACATGTGTCTCTATTCTTCTTAGAAACATCTTAAATAAATCTTTGCTTGCGTGAAGAATTCATCAAATAGTTCAATAATTTGCACAGTTTTCTCACAGCTTCATTGGTACAGCTATTAGCTCACTTTCCCAATCTCTAGGGTATATAGTCTGTTTCATATTTGATGACAAAGAGCTGTTAGCACTTAAATACCTCTTCTCCTCCAGCTTTAAATAAATTAGTTACAGTAGTAATGCTGTCTTATAACCAAGGCTAGCAACATAAAATTCCATATAAGAATGATGACCAAATGGTGCAGCACACAATAAAACAGATTATACTATAAGAAGGAGATCAGACTACAGGCTGCAATGAGAGAGAAAGAAATGGATTGCCGGCCTAGCTATACTCCCTCATTAACTGTGGTACCTCCTCATTAACCATATTTTTTTAAATGTATTAAATTTTCAAAAGCAAATATTACAATACAAACTAACAGAAAAGGAAAAAAGGGGGAATGAAATAATAGGGCTAGTTAAAAAGTGACAACAAAATATATAACAAAAGTGACCTCCAACTTTATTTAGTACAGAGGTAATAATACAATGCAACAACATCTCTCTAAGTTTAGATAAATAATCAGTATTTAAAATATTTAAATACTAATAGCCAACATTCTAAAAAAACATTATTCAAATTATATTCTTCTCTTATTTTTAATTGGTTAAGTGGTTGAACTCTAAAGGCTACCGTGCAGAATTTTACTATGCTGTGAAGAGTATCAGGTTGCTTGTCTGCAGTCAAAGGATGAGAAGGAAATTAGTCTCAGGGAGGTTCTGGGATGTTTAATCTAAGCTGGCTGAAAGTTCAAATTCAGTCTTCTGGATCTAATGGTGTTAGGGACTAGATTTAAATTATTTTGCCATTCATCATCCAAGATTTGTTGGAATAGGTTATCAAAAAACAACAGTTTAGCAAATGATGCTTTTCTAATCTGTTCCTTTCCAAACCGTCTGTCAACTATTTCCCATTCTACTTCATTTCTAATAAATGTGGTTCCTGAGCCTCTTCCTTCTTTGCAAATGTTCCAGTCATTCCAAAAGCACACTGGTAAAGGTTTTCAGCGTGGTCTTTCCATCTCTTCTTAGCATCCTGGAAGAAAATAACATGGTACCCCCACCTTCCAGATTGTTGTCATCTCAGGCTGGAAGACTGCCAAGAATGAAACTAATGAAAGAGCTGGGATGACGCCATGGTTGCAACTGAGATGCATGAGGGTTGCACAAGGGGGAAGTTTCAATGCTGCCTATGTTGGACAGCAGTATTTCAACAGGCACCATCACTTACTCATGGTGAGTAGAGTAATCAGATAATGAGGCAAACTTTTCCATCTAAAGATGCAACAAGAAAAAGTTTTTTTAGAAAATGACCCAAATAATACAACATGCACGAATGACTCAGCAACAGAGTTGCTTCAAAAGAGTCCTGTGAGTAATGTGGAGTCTGGAGGGAAAGACTCGCTGCGACTATAGGATGAAAGAAATCTCATTCTGGGGTTGGTATTTACTATATTTTCTCTCTCAAACTATAAACATTTGAGGTAGGCAAAGCCAGGAAACAAGGGATGGACTAGAATGATGTGAGAACCTTAGGACAAAAGCTTGTCCTCTGTTGCAATCTCCATCTCTTTCCTTCCACATGGAATTGAGAAAGTCTTCTGGATAGGAGACAAAACATTTCTGATTAAATCAAATAAGAAAAATCCAGTTGCCTTGTTTTGGGAAAGTTTTGCATCTTTTTGCAATTTTGTTATAAAACATGAACTTTGCTGATGAGAATATACGTAGACATCTCTCCACTTAAGCTTCTTGACACAAACAAAGCAAAATTGTTTGGAGTGTCTCCCTCGTACTTTCTACTTTCCCCAGGCTTCAATTCTCTTTTCTGTACAGGCAGCCCTCGACTTACGACCACAATTGGGACCATCATTTCCATTGCTAAGCAAGGTGGTTGTTAAATAAGTTGTATCTGATTTTATGACCTTTTTTGCCATGGTTGTTAAGCAAATCACTGTGGCTGTTAAATGAATCATGCAGTTATGAAATACATTTGGCTTCTCTCATTGACTTTACTTGTCAAAAGCCAGCTGGGAAGGTCACAAATGTGACCCCAGGACACTGCAACCATCATAAATATATACCGGTTGTCAAGCACCTGAATTTTGATCATGTGACTGCAGAGATGCTGCAATAGTCATTAGTTTTTTTCACTGTCATTGTAACTTTGAATAGTCACTAAACAAATGGTTGTAAGTCGAGGACTACCTGCAATGGTTTGGTCTTTTTCTCTGTCTTCCTGAATCAGACCATCATTCCATCAGCCAAAGTGACAGGCTAAAGATTTGGGAAAGTTATGTGTGATCAGTCTGCAAATTGCAAATGCATTCTCTATCATATTGCCAGAGTCTCTTAAAGTTGGAAGGGATTGTTGACACTTTGGAGGCCTAACATTCAATGGAAACCTCTTTGCCAAAAATTTATACCCATTATACTCTGTATTCTGAAATGGAAGGGTCAGCTCTTGACCTTTGAACAGCACTACCACATCTTCCCCCTTAGTTACCTTTTCTGAAGACTAAACATGGCCATTCTTTCCATCTCTTTCCATTGTTTTTAATTTTTAGTTCCTTGGTTGTCTTCATTGCCTTTTCTGAATCTATTCCAATTTCTATGAAATCTTCTTAAAGAATTGGACACCATACTGACATCTAAAGATTGCCATTTTTCCCCGGGGGTTTACAGATACAGTACTTCTCTTTATATCCTAGATACCTACAGTAGGCATTGCTATTAGATTTACTGGTCAGTAGTAGCCTAATTTTCCTTTTTTGGTATGGACAATATTTGCTCACCTATCATCTAGTTTCTTCAAGGAAGTCCATAGAAGTTTGGGCAGTCAATCAGCCACTTCCTCAGTTTCTTAGGTTGTAATTAAACTGATTTTGATTTGAGAGTTAACAACTCCCTCACCCTCTCTCTATCGCCACCCATGGATTCCCTGGCCACAACTTCATTCTGGGCAGGCTGCCAAGCCAACTGTTATTATACAAACATGAGTTCAACAAAGCACATTCTGTGAAGTTAACACCCCCCAGGTTTCATTCAGGTGAAGGTCTCCATATAACAATTAAAATGACAGAAACTCCATTTCTGTTGTGTTGTATTTTCACTGGCTCTATGCCCAGGGTCCTAGAGATTTAAGCATATTCAGAGTAAAGAGGAATTCCTTGATCATGTTTCCATTCATCTCAAGTTTCAGCTTTTCCCAATATGGACTTCTGCTTTCTTCTAGCTTTCAGAAAGGCTGAAGTTTGGACTTTACTTCATTATGGAATTTTGGGTGGGACCAAAAACTGGCCTTGTTTTCCATATATAGTCTTCCAAGCCCCTCCTGTTTTTTTGATCCAATGGGAACCCTTCATTTTTTATTAAAAATATTCTGTATGTACTTATATTTAAATAATTTCAAGGAAATAATAAACATATACCAGTATAAACCAATATAAAGTACAACAACAAAAAATAATCACTTTTCAACATGTTCTTATGCCAGCCAAGAAAGGTTCATCCTGCTTCATAAGACACCTGGGAAAAGAAGAGTTTTAAGACCTTTGAAACCTCAGGTTAGATTTTAAGCATAGTTCAAGGGTGGATCTATTCCAAAGAATAGGAACATGATGAAAGAACTTCTGAACTATAAGGCTGAGTTTCCAATGTAAGAAAAAGCTGAGTGACTTTGATTGCACAAGTGAGCAAGTGAGCAAATATGAATTCATACAAAAGAACATGAATTGTTATCAATTGATTCAAATAACTGGGATTTCCTGTGAAAGGTCAGCACCAGCAGTTTAAGCTGATGTTGCTCCCATAGGCCCAGACAATATCAGGATTAATGGGAAGAAGTAGGAAGGGTGAATGGGGAGAGGTCACACAAACCAGGCTATTCTGGATTTGAACCAGAAAGGCCAACCAAGAAGTGTAGTATTGTAGTAACTTGGAGATAAGACATCATCAACGGTTGAACTCAATGTTTACCTGTTTCTCTTGTAAGAAATAAACAAATTTTCTAGATATGCAGAAGATGAAAATTACAAGTTCTTATTATTTATTTAAAAATTTAATTGATTTAATTTGATTAAAGTTTCTAAAGAAAGCTTCTGTTATACCTTATGTCAAAGAATACTCCTGCAGTTGAAAATAAAAGAAAAGAAGGAGCAGAAAAAGACAATCAGGCTGAAAAATCAAGCTCTCTAAGTTTAATTTAAACTTAAGGTAGTGGGATCTTATCCAATTCGAAATCGCAGGAGAAGTTGGCAAGAAAAACCATGCCTCGTCATCCAAGACCGGGGCAGAAGAATATGTCTGAAGGTCATTGGTGTAGATGTGATATCTAAAATGAAAAGAAATCAGAGAACCTAGAGACCAAGTGAACAAAAGTGGACCTAAGGCTGAATTTTGAGGAACACCCATAGAAAATTGGAAGAACTATCAAGGATGATGATAGGAAATGTAGGACTGTAAATAATGAAGACTGGATCACCAATTCAGGACAGTGAAATTTTGTGATCAAATGCTCTGGACACGTCCAACAGGATCTATGCTGATGATTGATAATTTGCCTTTGTTGTTGTTGTTCAGTCACTCAATCATGTCTGGCTCTTTGCGACCTCATGGGCCATATCACATCGGGCCTCCCTGCCCTTTACTGCCTCCCAGAGTCTGCCCAAACCCACACCCATCACGTCTGTGATGCTATCTAACCATCTCATCCTCTTCTGTCCCCTTCTCCAACATCACAGTCTTTTAATTTGCCTTGGGCACCAGCAAAGTGACCTTCTCTTGTCTCTGCCAACTCAGTAAAAAGGCCTGCAAGACACCTTTACTGAAATGGATCAATGTGCTGTTAAATAAAGAAGGAATTGGGTGAGAACAACTTATTTGACACCTTGGACAAAAAAAGAAAGAAAGAAAATGCTTCATCTGGACATTTTAAATCTCCACAGTCTTTTTATAATGAGCTGACCTCCCTGAAGGAATTACTGCTCTGGCAGTCTTATGACTTGCTGTGATGTTTTTGTCCTGCTATTACCTTGCGTACATATAAACCATCATAGTGTTTCCTTCTAGGGTAAGCAGCATTACACAAAGTAGCTTTGATTAAAGTTTTCACATAAAACTTTTTGAGAAAGAAAGAGTAAACTAGAATATAATCTTTAAACATAGTTGATACGTGCAGGATTTATTGCTAATAGTAAGGCCAGTGCTAGTCAATTTAGATTGTGTGCTACAAATACATCAAAGGCAAGCATGGTGCAAACATGCTAACATTATTCTATGGCAGCTACTGTCTCTCCTTGCAACCAATATGCTATAGCAGCCAACCAACTAGGAGATATATTGGTGTACTTATCTCTGGTTTTCGTGATTTGGTGTGTTTCTTATATTGCTCTTTGTTTCTTTCATGTAGTTTTTTAACTGCAAGCTGCCAAAATCATGAATTTGAGATGGACAAACATATAAATTGAAATAATAAATAAAAATATTAAATACACTCAGATTGTTAGCATTAATTTATATATGAAGAGTACAACCCAACTTCCATTTTCAAACTGCAAAGGATTCTGGCAAAAAATCTTATTAAAAGTCAATGGGACTTACTTCTCAATAGAACAAACTACTATAGGACTGTGCTGCCAAGCTGTCTAAATTGAATCAGATTTGGAAGCAGATGAGTCAACTCTGGGACAAGGGAATTGGTGCCTCCTGCTGTAAGATTGAAGATACTGTATTCATTGGAATAAATAAATTATTTATCAATAACGTTTCTTTCTTTATAAATATAAAGAAACTTTAAATAAATAAAGTTTCTCCAATGTACCAATACATTGGAGAAACTCACATTCCTCAAGAATACAGTCATAGACAAAGTGAATGGGTGACAAGTGGCTGGAATGGAGGAAGGAGACAGATAAGGTGAGCATTCTGGAGAACTATTAAAGTACTGATAGCAGATGTTTACCCTACCTTCAGAAAGAGGATCCAGGGAACAACAGACAGTAGATCTCATTTCAGTGGAGATCTGGAGAACATTTTAGAATAAAACCTAAGGGATCAAGGGATTGGCTAGGTATAGAAGGTAAAACATCCTTTATAAGTTTAGGAATGCTGTAGACCAAATTCATCTTAATTTCAGGAAAGGATTTGATAAATCACCCTATGACAAGCAAGAGAATCTGACTGGCTTGAAAATCAATGGAGATTCTTGATTAAAGTAAATATAAAGGGAGTACCAAGTACTCAGTCTTAGTTATGTCAACTCCTTAAGACACTAATTAATGACTTGGATGATAAAGAGGAAGGAAGGCCAGTTATTTTTGCTGATGACACAAAATTGGGTTGTGTTAATACTCTAGAAGACAGCAACAATGTCAAAATGATCTTGAGCAGTTGGAGAAATGGGATGAAGGTCAAAAAAATGACCTTAACAAAAATGCATATGAATTTACTCACTTAGGAAACAAGTGAAATGCCCAGAAGAAAACAGGAGATGAAGGAATTGGGATTACACAGCCTTGAGAAGGGAAAGGGATTTACAGGACCTTAAGAAAAGTTCACAGAGAAGGCCAAGACAATGGATTCCATTTACCACACAGGGAGTGGACTCCACTTCCTTGAAGTGATCAAATAAGACATTCATCTGTCTGGGACGTTTTGATTTGGAATCCTGCCCTGAATGGGATGGAGTCCAGAGCCCCAAAGTTCCTCTCTCTCAAGCACTACTTTTTGAGCTAAGGTAGAACTCCATAAGTTATGTTTTCAATGCATGCCCAGCATTTGTCTTTAACAGAATTGCTGGAGGAAAAATGGATGTAAGACTGAAAGCTTTCTTGGAAACAGGGTCTGTTCTGTCAGAAGTGGGATAAATTTTAAAAGATTTCATTAAGTCCCTAATCCAGCTCCCATACCTCTTAAATGAGAGATTGGAATGTGCAAAAGAATGCCACGTACTGTATCAAAGCAATTTACCTATGTTAATACTTAGAGTACAGCAAGATGGAGGAATTATATGGATGCTGGCTTTCATTCAATTTTCATTTCCTAGGAAAAATGTCAATCCTGCAAAAATAGGACCTATCCACTCTGCTGTGTGGAAACTATCAATTTTGTTGAGAGGGAGAGGTGAAAATATTAATACAGTATTGTTTAATTACTCATTTTTCTGACTCCATAACATTCATTTAGGTCCCATTTCCTCATTCATCTATGAATTTGAAAAGAGATTCATACAAATTAGATGCATTCCTTTGTGCTTTTCTCCTGTACATGGATTTTTCTGATGCAACTGAACTAGATAAATGGAGAGAAAAAGCAAGAAATAATTGATTTATCATCCATTTGACCAGTCACGACTTTGTTTTATTGCAGGAGAGCTAATCCAGTATTTCCCCTTCTTTTAACTGACTTTCAAATATCACTTGTAAGACCTAATCAAAATTTTATTTCAAAGGTTGATCTGTCCCGCAAAAGTATTTAATACAACTTCCTTTCATTGTTTCTTGCGCACCATTAAAGCAGCTGATTTTCCCGATCACAGCATTGTGTTAAAGACTGGGCGGAAGCAACAGCTTGCCTTTATCTTTCCCTCGAACAAACAAGAGTTCCTGCCAGTCTTGTACAACTGGAATAAATAGTCAGCAAGGCCAGTCCAATGTAGCCTCCTGCAGCTGACCAAGCTCCGACCACTAAGGAGGCTCATTTTGATGGGCAACGGATTCTGGCACAAAGCAGAGGTAACTGTGCTGTTCTTAAAAGAGACAATATGGTTAACATTCAATGCAGTTGAGTATTGGCCAGCAGGCCAAAAGTAACTCCAGGATCCATTTGTAAATGTGAGGAGGAGTGATGTTTTTAAAATATTAACATGGTTTAACATTATTATTCTGATGTTCTTTGATGCAAACCACTGTTCCTAGATTTGAATTGGACAAAAGCTATGTATAAGTAGGGCGAGACAGCATTCTTGACTAACAATGTGTTGAATGCATTGATCACTCCTGAATTTTGGATAGGATCAGAAGGAACCACTAGAGCTTAGCAGATGGTTGGTCCTGAGCTGGATGTTGGACTCTACTTAGCAGTGAAGTTCACTACATAGCCTCTACTTGGTTTTCCAATGGGATCCTTGTAAAGTTGCATTGAATTAAAAGTAGTTTAGAACTTGTTCTGACTTCTGATTCAAAAAATAATGTTCCCTGTGGGGGCTGCCTTAATTTCTAAGACTTGGTTGACTGCTGTATTTGGAAAGTGTTGGAGTGACTACCAGCAGTATTTCTATACAGGTTCTCAAAATGTTTAATATTGGGAGCTGACCTGACTAGATGTAAATGGACATGAATGAAAAGAACAACAATAGATAGGGTTTCATTGGGCTAACTTTCTGTCCACCCTTTCTTAAAGCAAACCAAGATTAATCTAAAGACAAGAGAACTGTACTGCACAGTATGGATTTTTCTCCTAATTACTCTTTCTTTAACAATTATTTCATAGATGATTGGGTCCAGATTCTTACTACTACTGCTTTTAATTCTGCCTGTATCGACACTGGGTAAGAATACCTGTGGTCCATCATTTGCCCACTCGGTTATCCTATCATTGCATTCTTGTTCAAACAACTTATGGAATTAGGATGAGCTTTCTTCTCAGAGCATAGTTACACTACAAAATATCTTACTTCATTGCCTGTTACTGGCTGTCAAGTCATTAGTATTTATTAGTGCTTTGCCAACCTCCCCTACCTCCAGAAGTCTTAAGTGATATCTGTTTTGTTCCATGCAGTGACCTGGACAAAGGAATGCAATTCGTTTGAATCCAAATATCTTTTACTGAGTTTCCTAACCAAGTCAGGATTCTTGAGGCAATCAACCACACGGTAGTTTAGTTATACTAATGAAACTTGTCGTTTCGTACTGGATCCACAATAGACCCGCAGAAGGAAAGGAGCACTGTTGCATTTCCTTCTTTGCCACATCCCAAATCTGTGAGATTTGTTAAAAGAAAACTGTGAGACAGAGAGACCCAAAAACTCCCTTCTTCCTCTATCATTGAAGCTAATGTTTTTCACATTTAGTGAAAATCCTGCCCATCTCTTTTTTTGACTTCATTTCATGCAGGGCAGGGCAGGACTTTTAAAACATGTTACTGTTGGGATCCTTTCGGTTTCTAATGCATCCCTTTGAATGCTGACTGTTGCTGACATTTGTCACCTCATTTGAAAACAGTAGAACTGCCTAGGACATCCTATGCTTTGGACATCCTGTATTAACTAATCATGGCCTTGCAGGGGAGGAAGAATTCTCTTCATCATTTGCGCATTGTAGCCTTTTTGGAGAAGATCACATTAAAACCTTTGATGAACTGCTGTATGATTTTGCTGGTGATTGCAGCTACCTGCTTGCTGGAGACTGTGAGAAGAGGTCTTTCCTATTACTTGGTGAGTTTAACCTGCAATTTGAACATGCTGTTTGTATGCCTCTTGAAGCCAGAATGATGCCTGAAGTTCTCCAGTTCTCAAAAGAATGAGCATTTCAGTTAAATATAAGGGAGCTTCCTAGAGATGGAAGCTGTTTAATAGAATATTCTCTTGCTCTAATGTATTCTCTTTCACTTGAGATTTCAGACAGATTTTTGATGTCTGTCTATCAAGAAGGGTGTAAAAGTAGATTCCTTGTGCCATCAAGGCATGAGGCTATGTGATTCTATGAACTCACAAGAAAAACCATTTTGCACTTCAGTTAAAGATGGTAAAGACATTCTTTTGATCTGAACTGTTCTGCAAACATATGGTTTGCAGTTTTCATTTTTTATGTGATCTGCCTGTGTACATAAGAAATGGATGAAAATTCAATTCAGTAAAAAAAAATTTTTAAACTATTCTCTGTGGAGACTCCTGGCCTTGAAGATTTTACATGACATTTGGAAATTAATACACCAAATACCTGGTATACTAAATGCAAGTTTAACAAAATAATTATTTCTCATAATTTACCTATAATTGCTAAAAAGAAAAGGCAAATGATTGTTAGGAGAAACACCACTAGTCTCTTGTTTCATTTCAGGTGAATATCACAATGGAAAAAGAACCAGTCTTTCTCTGTACCTTGGAGAATATTTTGATATTCATTTATTCTTAAATGGCACTGTGACTCAAGGTGAAAAAAGGTAAATGTTTTGGTCACATCAGTAGCAATGTTCCAGAATCAAAAGAAGCATGATATTTTCTGCACCTAATATTAAGGAAATGAGTTCTTCCTCTTGTAACAGGATTTTAATCCCATATGCCTCAAATGGAGTCTTTCTGGAAAAGGAAGCAGGGTATTATAAGATGTTCAGTGAGGAGCATGGCTTTGTGGTGAAGACTGATATCAGTGGGAACATTCTCCTAAGTCTTGCAGAGAAGCACTATAACAGGACATGTGGCCTTTGTGGGAATTTCAACAAATTTGCTGAGGATGATTTCATGACCCAGGAAGGTGAGCACTGACAATGTATTGTATAGTATACTTTGGCATTGCCTTCTTTCCAGTAACATTTACTTGAAAGCTGCTAATTAAGTTAGCCAGGTATTATATTCCTCACATGTTGTGCAGCTGTATCTGAGTGCATCTCTTTGCAAGACGTCAGTGTCAGCCCCAACAGGTAAATCAGATAGGAATCATAATCAGATGAGCTAATTTCTACTTTATTGTCAAGTTACATTGACAGAACCTTCCAAGTCTGAAAGTACATTCCAATGCCCCCCCAACCCCCTTTCAGCCAACAAACTGGGGAGGGTCTCTTTTGAGCTTCTTACCCCACCCATTCTGCAGCTGTGGGCTATGCTTGTCCATTATCTGACCATTCTCTTGGCTGTGTCCCTTCTCCCAGTGTCCCAAAGTCTTTCCCACATACCATCACATCAGTGTGACCAACCTCTTTTTGAGGTGAGAAAACTGATGCTAAGAGAGTGGCCACCAGGTGGGTTCACCAACTGGAGGTAAAGTTTGTGTTGTAGAGGGCCATCTTATGAGGCTTTGGACTGCTTAATATGTCATCCAGGCATTGGCACAGTTCTCCAAAGACCAATCTCTTATTCTCAGGATAATCCCCTGGGGATTTTTGAAAATG
>JANHZU010002841.1:144255-158425 GCA_032468055.1 Acrochordus granulatus | reverse complement strand
AGAGACGGGCCGCAGGGGCGGCCGGTGACGAGGGGCGATTTCTGTTTATTTTGGGAGAGGACATGTCTGCTTTTTTTAAAAAAAACGTGTGCATGTGCTTTCAGGTTTGGCCGGCGACGAGGGGCGATTTGTTTATTTTGGGGGAGGCATGTGCGTGTGCTTTCAGAAGTGTCTTGGCTGCCGCGAGTGGGGGGGATCGCTCGGCAGTCTTGGGAGCCTGTTACTTAATGTAATGCTGTTCACACAGGAAAAGAGGTTCTGTTTATTTTGGGGGAGGGCGTGTGCGTGTGCTTTCAAAAGCGTCTCAGCTGCCACAAGTGGGGGGGATCGCTCGGCAGTCCATGGGGTCGCGAAGAGTCGGGCACGACTGCGCGACTGAACAACAACAAGACATCTTTTAGGACGCCAGTTGTTATGGTGCTCAGGCTGAAGCCAAGCACTGCTTCCTGCCAGCCTCCTATGTGAAAATAAACAGTGGTGTATAAAAATAAAGACACTCTCAGAAGCATTAGGCAAAGATAGGATGGCATCTTATTAGACTCGATTTTAAAAACATTCCCAGAGGAAATAATGAAGTGATTGTATGGCGGGGTTTTTTTTATATCCGTCCTGAATGATTATGCACTTTGATTTTAATCCCTTTGCTTGGATCCAGCCCCTTTCCTTACTTACTCAGTTGTAGCACATGATTGAGAATTTTTACATTTTCTAGACTTTCTACCTGGACTTAATGGGAATTCTGAGATATCTGAAGAGCACCAGAAGCTGCTTTTTTCACTTACCTGGGAAGAAGCTCATTGAAGTTGGAAGGGTTTATTTCAATTCTAAGCACATGTAGAGGATTACGTTTTATATGTATTGTGTAGAAATAGCTAAAATGGAGATGGAGGCCAATAGAACCGATCCCCTATTCTTCTGCAGAAGAGCAAACAAGATTTACAAAATAATTAAATATAAGTGTTAGCATTAAAAGACCATTAAAAGACAAAGTTATAAAGTGTTTTAAAAGTTGATACTTCGAAGTTTTATTTCTTATAAAGTTATCAGACACATCTGGCTTTGCCATTTCAGACTGAGAAAGCGTGCCATTAAGCATTCTTTAAAATTATAAAAAACATATATCCCTGCATATAAAAATCTAAATTGTGAAGCAAAAATGACTGTTTTTCCTCATACCTAGATATAAAGATTATTTTTATTTTTGCATGGAATTGTCTTCAGATAATCTATATATGCCCCTATGTATGGAGTCCTGACAGATTTAGGCTTTTTTACCTCCTGGAGAAGAAAGCCAATTTTATTTCATATTTAAGATCATGAACTTTGACTGTGGAATACAAAAGAGCTCCAATCATCAAAAAAATTATAGTAGAAGCCAGGTTTTTAGGATCATTTTGTGGAACCTAGCCTTATTCTAGTCCAATCAAGACCCAACTAGGGTTCAAGAGACCAGGAAAAGGCTATCAGATATTTCATCTATTGCCAGCACTCCCTCTGGGAATCCTGAAACACAGTTTGGGGGCACTTTATAAGCAAGTAGAAACATACACAGTCATACAGAGAGAGTTGGTAACATGTTTTAAACTATAACCTATGACAGATGCTATCTTATAACTGAATATGAGAAACAAAGACACTGAGTTACACATTTCTTTCATTTTTTATTCATACATATTTAGAACTAAATTTAAACAAAATCCTATTTCTCTTTTGAGCATTCTTCGGACATTAACATCCAGGAGTTTCACACTCTTCCTCCCCTTCTTTCTTTTTCTCAGCTGTGTACAAAAATAGCTCTCCAAGATTTGAAGGTGACATTGTACAATTGCTCTCACCTCAATACTAGTCTTCATGTTTCCCTTTGGGTTCTCAGGTTAAGCTGGTTTTGCAAAATAAGGTAGGAGTATATGTTCTAACCTGGTTAGAAAAAAACATGAATGAAGTTCCAAATGTATGTTCAGAATGACTGCAATAGGACTGCACTGCCTTGGTAGATAGTTAAGGATGCCATTTGGATAACATTCATTAGCAACATGTAATTCTTTCCTATTTTTTCTCTGGATCTAGAGTAGTTCTACAGTGGGTTTGTCAACCATAGGTGGTGGTGGTTATTGGCACTCATTCATATTTTTTAAAAAGAAAGCTTTTTTAAAAACAGTGTGAGATTATGCACTTTTCAAAAGCATGTGAGAAAGTAGGAAGGCTTTATCTCTGCTTTATTAGACATACTGTATATAGTTATCTCTAGATGCAATCTAAGATCAGGATTCATACCAACATAAAATATCTCTCTCTCAGACATTAAAAGCATCTTCAAAGTCTGAGTCTGGAAGCCTTGCTTCTGAGACCTCAGAGACAGCTACCAGGCAAAGAATTTCTTTGGGATAATTTTCCAAGTATGGAGTGTTGCTTTTTAGAACCAGTTGGCCTAGACTTTTTTAATCTTAGGCTCATACACTACTTTTAGTGTGCAGAAATGATCAGAGCTCAAACACCTTTCCTATGATAAAAGTCTAGAATATTTGGGAGTCTTTAGTTCAGAAAAAAGGCAAAGAGGTGGGGGTGGGTGGGAAGGATTAGAGTATATAAAAACATGCAGGACCTGGAGAAAGTAAACACAAATAGTTTTTCTTGCCTCTCAGAATACTAGAAGAGATTTAGAACAAGCAAAATAAAGGATATTTTCTGCATTACCTCCTGGAGTCCACCCAAACCCATGCCCGTCACACTTACTATGCTATCCAAACATCTCATCCTCTGACGTCCCCTTCTCCTTTTACCTTCAATCTTTCCAAGCATCACAGTCTTTTGCAATGAGTCCTCTTTTCTCATTATGTGACCAAAGTATTTGAATCATCACGTTTAGGAATGGACATATTTGATTTGGTGGCCCCTGGGAAAAAGAAAATGTTGGACTAAGATGATCCTCAGACCAATCCACCAGGCTTTTCCTATGCTATATAAGCCAACATTGAGAGAATGGAGATTTGATCAAAAATGCATTAAACTGACCAAGTAAGGTGAAGAATAATGGTGCAATAAAATAATATTTTTTAACTTTATTTTTCTTTAGCAGTTCACTGGCTTTTCAGCATACTAATTTGGGAATAATTCACTTGGATTTGATAGGGTAAACTTCCCTCTGAGAACAGAGAAGACTTTGATGCTAATATCTCATTCTATTCTCTGTACAAGGAAAAGAAGAAGAAGAAAAAAGACATGGGAGATCTGCTAAATATTTGGATTTATCTTTGTCAAGCACCACTGTTCATGTTATTAAAATACTTTCTGGCTGACAATTGTTAATAAAGCCATATTTTCTTTTCAGAACTATTTGAAGGATATCATCTACAGCAAAATTTTTCAAATGTGGCAAGAAAAATATGTGGACTTCAATTCCCAGAATTCCTTAGCTGGTTGGAGAATTCTGGGAACTGAAATCCACATGTCTTAAAGTTGCCAAGTTTGAAAAACATTCATCTACAGTCTTCTATAAAGGTGAGCCCAGAAAAGGTGCCCATTTTTATTTTATTGCAAAGTTTGGAGAATATCATCTCTGATGGGCACTGTGAAACTATTGCAATAAGCAGCGGGGGAAAGAGGAACAGACGAAATAGCTTCAGTTAAAGAATGGGAATTTCTTTTTATCTAGCAGGCCATGTGTTTTTTTCCTTCACTATTTTTTTGGTGATTTTTTTGCTGCTTATTTATTATT
Source organism: Acrochordus granulatus (assembly GCA_032468055.1). NCBI lineage: Eukaryota > Metazoa > Chordata > Lepidosauria > Squamata > Acrochordidae > Acrochordus > Acrochordus granulatus. The sequence continues at coordinate 154,710 of JANHZU010002841.1, read as the reverse complement.
AAAGCAAGATTACTTTAGGATGTCTTTTGCCATTTTATTATTCCTTACTTTTCTAATTGTCAATAAAGGACGATAACCTGAATACCAGTTAATTGGCTTTATCAATAGGGCAGCCCTTTGTGAAACTTATGCTATGGGCACTTATTATGATAATAAATGCCAGTGAACTCTGGTTATTACATGCTCAGTTCCGTCCTAACTGCTTATTCTCGCAATCCTTAAATACTCTTGGTGTAGCAACACCTCACACACCTGTTCAAACAATAATCATCCTCATTACCTTCTGTTGACACTGACGCCATGCTTTTGCTTCTCATAATAAGCACCGATAGTGAGTTGCAAACTGACAGCAAGGTGGGTAGGTAAAATTGTTTGTTTACCCATATCCAGTTTGTTACCACAGATATTTTCAGCCAAGAATTGAACAAAGATTGGATTGACATCCTTGTTGAGCAGGATTTGCCCCCCCACGCATAATACTGCTCCGCCCCCAAAACTGGTGATTGCATAGATTGCACAGGTGTTCTCACACACCTGTTTGACAGAGAACAGTGTAGGGTTTGTTAATAACCTCAGACTTACCTGGAGTTAAGTATTTGTTTTAAGGTTTCTGTGAATCCAAGCAAACGGAACACGATGATGTGGTTCATACCTAGTACTCACATTTAACAGAGTGAAAGATTAAATCCAAACGATTTAATGAATGCATAATTTTATTCCTGCAGGAGACAATGGCCTAGTTCCTATTTGCTGCAATGCAAACAGACTGAATTATCTCGTTACTTCAGTCCTTTATGCTAAAGGGGTAATTTTTCAGAAAGTCTGAGTCTGTCTCCTTGGACATGTGAAGGCAGCACATAGATCATGACACTGAGTTATTTTGGCATCCAGCTATTACCTGGAATATGTGACCTTGATGTGAGGAGCAAGTGGAGTTTATGGGCAGTGGCTGATGATGGTATTGCTTGTAGCTTATCCTCTTGAAATTACTTCTATGGTATTCCTCTGCTTACCTTCTTCCCTATTCACAGAGAAATTCCTGAGGCTTTTTCTTCCATCTCACTAATGCCCTTCCCTTCTACTGCCCCTACCTCATCATTCTTAAATACTTGTAGCTGTCTGGGTCATTCACCTGTAAGAAAGAATTTGATTTGAAATACCTGTACCTGAGAAAATACCCTATGACAGCCTTCCTAAACTGATATTCTTCAACTGCATTTCCAAGAATTCCCAGACAGAATGGACTAATAAATCATACAATGTTGTGAAGTGTCCTTCAAACAGAAACAGAAACTGTTTCTGACCTTCTGATTACTATTAGTGCTCTTTTGCCTCTGCGCATTGTTAATTTTTTGTCCCATTTTATATCAGCCCTGAAAATAGAATTTTTATTTAAAAATATCTGTAAGTGTATGCAGTTTGTCTGCCCATTCTGGTCTGAGTTCAAAAATGATGCATGTTGGATTTTTTGTAAGTATGGAATATAGATAGTTTTGATGAAATTGACAGGTGGTTCTCACATATGGTACTAACAGACATTAGGGACCCAGGTAAACATTTGCAGTACAACTAGTCACAGAATTTTTTCCTTAAAGATATCTTAGCATAACCATATTTTTAAAATGAATTTGCAAATGCGAAGACTTTAGATAAGTATCTTCAACATTATTGTACATGTGCACACACTCAGTTTTATTTTTATTATGTTTCTATAGAAAATAACACTGTCTCTGTGGATTATGTTAACAGTAATAAAATAAACATAGAATTAAATTTAATATGGGTGTCCAAACAGCAGGTTATGTTTTGTGCATTGTATTCATTTTATAAATAAGCTATGTTGAAAATAGTTTTATTTTTTTTTAAATTCAAGAAAGTATTTCTGCCAAGAAATGCTGTTATTAAAAGGCAAAAGGGAATGAACTGAAAGAACAAATTAACCAAACAAATCACAAAGTTCCTTTTTCCCACTGTCCTTCTGTGATCCATAGTTTCAATGTTAAAAACTAAAATTCAGGTTTTAAATTAAAGGAATCTGATTCCCTTCATCCACGCAATCTTGCCTGATAATGCTTTAGCATCTGGAGATTGTACATGTGTTGTTGTGTAAAATCTCCGAACTACAGCAATCCTCAAGGATTGTTTCTGTATATGTTTCTAAACTATGGATCATACTCCTTGGTGACTTGGTAGCCCTGGACCTTAGTGAAAAGGAAGGCGGTGGAATCATGTGGCTGTACGTGAACTGATGAAGTGCAGTTCTGTACAACCCTGATCAGAACCACTTGACCAGAACCACCAATGGTGAAAAATTCTAGGAGGAGAAATTCAGAAACCTGGAAGACTATAAATCCCACCCCTGAAACAGAGAAACATTTAAGGAACATTTTGGGAGGCATTTGGAACATAATCTGAAAAGTGCAAGTATTTTGACTGAAATAAAGGACATAAAGATAAGTCTGGTGTTGAAATAAAAAGCTGATTTGGCGTAGTGGTTAAGGCACCAGGCTAGAAACCAGGAGACTGTGAGTTCTAGTCCCGCTTGAGGCATGAATGCCGGGTGGCTGCCTTTGGGCCAGTCATTCTCTCTCAGCCCAGCCTAGAATTGTGGTTCTGTAGAAAATAGGAGGAGGGGGGCATACTTTGCATGTTTGCTTCCTTGAGTGACTTGTAAAGTAAAAAAGGCGGGATAAAAAATATTTTTAAAAAAATGTTAGCGGAGGTGATTTCATTGTAAAAAAGCAAACTGGACTTCCATCCAAGGCAGTTTGGAATTGATCCAATGTGTGGATGGGAAATTTTAACTGCTATCTGAAAACTTTAAACTCACAATTTCTGGCCAAAATGAAAAGCAACCCCATAATAGCCAAGGCTTTCCATCTCAGAAAGATTATTATAGACGCCTGTTCCATTTTGAAGAGACTTGGATGAAGGATTGGATTACTGCTGGAACAAATACTGCATTACCAATGTCTCTAGTGACAGACAGAGGAAAAGTTAGATAATAAATACCATCATTTTGTTATGTAATGGTATGAACTAAATTTTTCTGTGAAAGTTACTTGGGAGAAAACCTGCCATTTTCTGCCTGCCTGCCTTCCTACCTCTGTCATCTTAAATGAACAATAAGTTTACATCTTCTGTGATTAGTACATGTCCATCTATGTGGAGGTAAAGTTTTGAAACTGCACATTGAGTAATTATGTTTTGGTCAGGAGATGTATTTCTTTCTTCCAAGCAAGCAGAGTTTCACCAATATCCATCAGAAAATAGATCTCTCTGGAGTGATTCTTCTCAGGTGGATACTTGTCAATAACAGTAACAAAACCAGGACAACTGATGAGTTTGGCTCAGATGTTACATGGCTGACAGCTAGGCTGCTCTTTATGAACATTCATACCTATTATTCTGCAGTATATTGCATTCTTTCTGCAACTTTCACTTACCTACAAATGCAGAGAAATTTGTAATGGAGAAAGAAATACAAGGTGAGAATTAATGGCTTCCTGAAGATGGCAAGTCCATATGAGTTTCCTGTTGAGCATAGGTGTTCTCAATTCATCTGGTAGGAACAATAATCTCAGCATCAGTAAAAATCTCTCTCTTAGAAGACACCGCAATTTAGAAAACTAGTTGAGGTATTACTGTCCCTTAGTATCATCTGGCCTCTGCTGAGCTACTAGAGGTAATGTGATTCCTTGGCTATCAACACGGAGCAGGAAATGCTTCCCTTCTTACAATTTGATCCTTTTTTTCAATAAAGTATTATAGGAGCTTAGTAGTTAAGTTCTTCTTTTTTCCAAAGAAGCCTTCATTTTGAGATCCTTGCAACTTACAACATTCTCTAATCAATGAAATATATTGCTAGCAACTAGAGTATATTTTCTCTCCATCTTTTCACTAGAAATCTTCAAATTTCCATAGAGAAATGTTGTATAGTCACTTCTCTGGATGTATTTCATGGATCAGATGGCCTGGCACTGGGTCATATAAAATCTAGAACATAATAATATAATTTTCAAAAACAAGTTTTCTTCATATTTGCTTGCACATTCTTTATATTTACTATATCAGACAATTTTAAGATGTTGTTTCCAGTTTAGCCTTATAATTTGATTGCCCAGCTAAAGCAGTTATTTAGAGCAAAATTGGGGAGGGTGAAGCAAAAAATATGAAAAAATAAATTCTATAACAAGCCACATTAGTTTATGCTGCAAGCTGAATTTGGTGTGTTCTTCATGATTAAGATTTCCAGAAGATTTCTTCTAAACTGAAGAGATATTTATCTTTAATTGGGCTAAATTGTTAGTTAGATGATAGAATGAAAAATCACTGAAAAAAGTGATAGCCTACTGAGTAAATAATACATCTTTTTAAAGTCTAAAGGAGAATTTACAAGATAAAGTGCAAAAGCTTCAAAACAGCTATTGATGTATAAAGTGCATAATATGCATGTTAAAAATGTTTGAAACATTTATTTACATGACATATGGCTCAAAAGGAGCTATTACACACTTGAAGTAAATGGATCCATTGTATAAATGGTCTGAGTAATTCTTTTATCAATTGGTAACGAATCACATTCTGTATAGAAAGCTAAATCAGCTTTAAAAATGGCATTTGCAGAGGAACCAAAGCAGAGAACCAAAATCAGATTTACAGAATTAAAGCTCATTGTCAACAGAGAATCTTTTCCATCTTACAAACAACTTTCACTTTTGATCCATGTTTTTTCCGCAGATATGTTTGCATTCTGAATTTTATTCCTCTATCTTAAAATGAAGTTAAGAATCCTGGACATAACTGAAGTTCTTCAGATTAAAATGATGGGTATATTTTCTGTTTGCATTTTTTAAAGATTTCTTATTTTTCCCCCAGAATTGTAACATAATTAAAACTAATAATTATTGTTTTCAGGTTGAAGTTTAATGGATTAATATGTTAGTATTTTAAATTGATATGCTGTAATTAAACTATCTGTACAATTTTTTTCAGTTTATCTATTGCATTATTTTTGTGTGCCTTCAAATCAGTGTAGGCTCTTGGCAACTATCAGCACAAGTCCCTGCAGTTTTCTTAGCATGATTTCAGAAAATGATTTGCCATTGCCTCCTTCCAGGACTAAGGGAGAGTGTATGAGCTACAATCATTCAACTGGCTTCATGTCCAAGGCAGGACTACAACTCACAATCTCCAGGTTTCTAGCCTGATTACTTAACCATTACACCAAACTGACTCTCCTTGCATTTTTTATATTTATCTATGGTTTCAGAGTGTTCCAAGCAATCCAAGGAAAATGGCTTTGAAGGGCAGCATAAAAATATTTTAAATAAATAAACACCCGGGCGCATATTAAAATCAAAGTATTTTTAATCAGATTTATTGAATACTAAGTACCAGCTGAATTATATAACTAAGCACTATTTCCAGTTTAGTAATGTTAAATGAGATTCTTGCATGCGCAGTCAGCATCCAACAAATGAGGAACAATGAGGAAATCTTTAATATACTTTATCTACGCTGCTTCCATAGAAACTCTTGTTGATGGTTTGGACCAGGGAATAATTCCTGAGCAAGTGGCAGACTCTTTTGGTATCTTCTCTGTGGCCCATTATTTGAATAAATCACTTCTCAGATCTATCTCCTGTGATATCTTTTATTACTGTTGCCCCCATGCAGATCTAAAAACTCTTATTGTGTTGCATGTATCTTTTATACCTATTTTTTTGCAAATATAACAAGGCTTCAAATTTAGATGAGATTCCTGTAGACAAATACCAGTAACTCTACAGTATTACTATATGCTATATGAATATTTCCTAGAACTGTTGGGTATCAGGCAACAATCCATATTGAACAGCACTGAATTGCAGAGCGGAGGGAATCTTTCACTACAGCAGAATCGGTAGTTGTAACTTCCATCACGATAGCAAAAGTAAGTTTTTCCCCCACGATGCAGAATCATTAAAATTATAGGCAATCTCCCTGGGTTAGAAAATTTTATACAAGATTGAAATAAATTCTGATATTTTTGCTTTTATAAGTTTTATACTTCTTAAAAAATAAAACATAAAAAATTAGCATGAGGAGGAATCGAAGGATGTATTTGGGAATATAGTTTCTACTTTCCTGCAACAGAACAAGAAGGCACAAGAAACTTTTTAAATTGAGAAGTCATAAACTAAGAGTAAAGGATCCGATTTAGATAGAAACCTAATCCACTGCAAATGTGACGTTACAGCAAATCCAGCCAAGGGGCAAATTACAGACCCCCCCACCCCTGCTCCCCGTTCCTACTGCTTTACTCACTGGTTTAGCAACGTTTTCAGATGAAGAAAGTCTCACCCTTTTAATGGCTAACAGTTCATCAGGATTCTGGAATTTCATCCATGAAATCTGTGCTGCAACATGGTGAAATCTTCAAATGTTTATGTGTACTGATTTTTATATTTCATCTTTCTTAGTGGAAATGATAATGAATTTTCCATTTAAGGAAAAGAGTTTAGGATAAGAGTTTTTCTTTGGCTATCACCACTGAAGAACCAAAAGGCAAATTACAGTGCACTTAAATATGTGTGCTTTTAATTGTACATTTAAGAAATACTATATATAGTAGGTGTTTTGCATATAAAACAGAAAGTCTGCAAAACAAATATAATCTATACATTTCAGATATACAATACAGATGTGGAAGATTTTTGCAACTCAGATTTGTCTTTATTTTATATGGGATCCTTTCCCATTGATGTCACAAATATTTAATATAAAATGCATAGTTTTTATATTTGTACAATACTTTTTCTTCAGAACAACACTTAATTCTATATCAATGGATCATGTTCTATGTTCCTGGATGTAATTGGGAATTATATCCAATCATTTTTCTATTACTGTAATGAAGTGTGTTTACCTGCAGAGTAAATCTGTGTCAAAATAATTTCTGACAACTAAATTTAAGTAGAATTTCCTGCAATTTAAATTGAGTTTGCCTACATCTGTTTAACTAAATACAGACTGCAGAACCCTGTAATTCTAAAATTGTTTCTTACTCATGCCACAAGGAACAGTGAATAAAATGATTAAAGATATTAGATCACATTTAGCTATCATATTCCTATTTTAAAAAACAGGGAAGGAAATGCGTGCAGTAATGAAATTCTGGGTTAACATTCCTTTGCAATCCACCAGCTAATTATGAGACCATGGTTGCAATCCTTTGCACACGTTCCTTGAAGGGTAAATCCTACTGTAAATAGAATTACTTCCAATTATAAACATCCTTACACAGGATTTATTGTGTGATTTCTTCCTATAAAATTCAAAGACATTTTTCCCAACTCATTCCAAATCAAGACTTATCAGTTTATGACTTGGCACACAAGTCAATCAACAGAGAAGTCCATGAAGAGATCAGCAAGAGTGGAGTCTCAGATAAAAGCATTTGATTAAAAATTGTAGTAAACTCCTCAACTCTACTGATTCTCTGTGGTGATTCAATGAAACCACAAGGGATTAAGACTCCCTCCTCTAGTGGCAATTGTTAACAATTGGCAGGGCAAAAGCAGGTTAAGGCACTGAAAAATGTCCTGCATTTATTTGTATGTCTTATGTGTGCAAAATAGTACAAACCAACGCTCAAGTACCCCATAGAATGATCAGGTAGAAGAATCAGGTATTAGTGCAAGAGATATTGCACAGTACTTCTATACTCCACTGAGAAAAACTGTCACAATCCTGGGAATTCCTTCACTGGTATTGTTTGCATATTTTCCTAAAGTGCATGTTTCCTTATCCATAAGATGTTATTAGGTATAAATATCAGTCAGGAAGGTTTATTTCCTTACACTTGAACCAGTTTTTTGATGGGGTGTGTTAGTTCCAAAAATTTAACTGCATGTCAGCTTTAACATCTAATTTTGTTATTAGATGACAATAAACTGGTAATCTTAAAAAGACAAGTATGGGCAAGTTATGCTCCCTTAAATCCCATGCAGTAATATTTTTCAATGACATATTTGTCATTGCCACCATCATACAAGACACAAACTACATAATACACCAATTGTTTAGTATTTTGTACAACTGATTTCAAAACACTTTTTATTTGTATAAGTGGGAAGTGAACTTCATAAACATAATGTTTGGTCAGATTTTCTTTAATGGGTGTAGATTACGCTTGCAAAGTGTTGGCAACATCTGTTCTTATCAACTGTATTGTCAACCTTGAGAGGGTAATTCAAAACTGGCTCTTCTTGCAGATTCCTGCTGTCTGCACTCATTTTGCTGTTCTTCTCAGTACAACCTGAACTCCAGTTTTGCATGCCCAAAGAGAAATGTTTTAGAAGTGTAACCCGAGGCTCTCCCCTTGCACTTGCTTCAGTGTCACTATGCTGGGAATGTTAACCATTGAACTGAGCAATCAGGTGCCTAGGAGGTGGATTTTAATAAATGACAGTACTAGGTCATGTACAGTAGCCCTTCGGAAGGATTCCTTCTAATTGAAGTTAATGAGAGTGGGAAAAGGTTTGAGGTTTCAATGAAACAAGGTCATTTTAAAGAGACACATGTGATTTGGCTTTTTTTTAGTTGCACTTAGTAAGTGAATCAATTGAAAGGAGGCAGCTGACATAAATACATCCTCATTCTTAAAAATCTTCTTTCATTTAATTATGCTGCACCTAAACAATCTATAAACCATGATGCTCTTAACTACTGGTTTTCCAGACTCATCAGGGGTGAACAAATTGGAACTGGTCTGCATTGAAAACTGCACAGAGAGCCACCACATAAATGAATAAAAAAATAAAATCCTACTTGACATTATTCTACACGCTAAACTTATTTTTTTACCTCTCAAGTATAAACAAAGTAAAATTACTCTTTTAATATTCTCTTGTGTAAAAATACCTCAGTTAAGAACTCATTAAGTACTGTGCTTTAAATTTCACACAACTGAAGATAGAAGCTATCTCAGGCTCCCTTCCAGGGGTATCAACTTGTATAAAATATTTTTCTTTGGAAGTTAAAGTCAGAGAAAGAATAGGAATGAATTATCAAGAATGTCTGTTCTAAGAAAGGTTGCTTTATATAAGCACTGCTGTTTTGATTTGTTAAATTTCAAGCTAAGCTACATTTCTAGTTTCCAGCTTCTTAACCATAACTTAATACAAATGAACCCATTCTTTTTAACCAATTTACATTGAATATTAATCATAATATACAGCGTTTGATGTTCCTTACCAACAAAACAAGCAGGTATTTTAATTAGCTTAATCTTAATATCAAGCATTTTGAATATTGATCCCGTTGACATTTTACCACACTTACCAATATCTAATTTACTTCCACATGTCTACTATGTCATAAATATTTATTTTAATAAAGAAGAGAATCTCCAGGCCAACTTACTTTGATACTTATTATCTGAAACAAATCCTCCCACTTTTTTTTTTAGAAAATCAAGCAGACCATACTTCATACACAGTTGAATAACCCTTGACAAAGCACCCAATTAAATCCTACTTAATTCACCCACTCTGTGAAAATCCCTCCTCACTGGTATGTGGAAGACTGTTGATCATATATGTAACTTTCTCAGAGCCTCTGCAGTAAATAGATTTGGATCAGCCTTTCCCAATTCTGATTATATCAAATCCAGTTTTTGCTATAAAAATATCTATCATGTAGAAGCAAAGGGATATAGAGTCATGGAAATGGCAAAGAAAGAAAGAAGCACATCACAGCATAAGCCACATCAATCTAGTTTAATGTTTACATGTAGAAGTTACACATAACAGACACTAAACAGGAATTTCAGATGTTAACAGAGCTGCAATAAAATTAATGCTGCTATATATTAAAAAAATAATCTCAATACAGTCATCTGGTTGTGATTTTTTTGGTCTACACAAGTTCTTTTACATTGATTTACACCAGTAATTAAGACTGAAATCTTCCCAATTATCCCATCTATTCTCCAGGTTTCTAGTCTTTGGATGAAAGAAACAGCAACTTTACATTTGTTGATAGTATGCCCTTTGGTCAAAAGCAGAAAAGTTTTCAAAACCCTCTCTCAAAGTAATATGCCACAGGGCTTAAAATTATGGGGTAACATTGCCCCTCTTGGTATTACAAAAATTTTTGTGATAACAAAAGTTTAAACAAGCGCTGATTATATCTCAGCACTATACCCAGACTGAATAAAACTGAGCCATCTTGGGTAAGAACCAATTCTTACATCTTGATATCTTTCTGCATACACTGTAATATAAACCTCAGTGCCAAACAGACAAAATGTAAGTTTCAAAACTATATGATACACACACCTTTTGAATTGAAGAAAAGCACATCTGTATGGATTCAGAACACAATTTATTTGTGAATAGACAGCTCATGCATTCATGCAGGATCAAAACTACCTACAGCTTATAGCTTCAGAGTCTACAGGGGTGGGGG
>JANHZU010002841.1:125722-136374 GCA_032468055.1 Acrochordus granulatus | reverse complement strand
CAGATTGAAATCCCCCAGGACCATCAGCCTGGGGAAGTCCACCGCCAGCCCTGAGATAGCCTCAGTCAGCTCAGGCACGGAAGATGCTATGCAGCAGGGAGGCTGGTACAGTAGCAACAGTCTCAACTGATCCTGAGAGCCCAATCTCAAGAACAGGGTCTCACAACTGAAAACCTGTGGAGCAAGGCCCCTGGAGGCAAACAGTGATTCTCGGATGACCATTGCCACCCCCTCCCTGCCCTGGGGTCTTGGCTGGTGCCAAACCTTGAACCTGGCTGGACACATCTCCGAGAGGGCAACCCCCCCCCCCCGCTCAGGAGCCAGCCAGGTCTCAGTGATGCATGCCAGGTCAGCCAGCTCCTCCTTGATGATATCCCCAATCAGAGGAGCCTTGTTGTTAACTGACCTGGCATTCATCAGCAGCAGCCGGACCCCAGGATTGCCAAGGGCATGCTGGCCAGGGTCTGGGCGTTAGCGAGGAGGGCCAGAACACGCCACTGATACTTACCATCGGGGGTATCTTCTCCTGTAACGGCCTGCCCTCCTGCTCCCATAGCACCCTCTACATAAATGCTTGCATTTATGTTATATTATATGTTCCCATATGTTAATTGTAATGCTTGGTTTTAGCTTAATGTGCAGACCCAGGCAATTAGGGTCTCACCAAAACATGATTAAACAAACTGGCACAATACAATGTATGAATCAGGCCTGTCTACATGAATACATGTACATTAAAATATTTACAGGTAATCCTCATTTAGTGACTGCTTCATTTCGCAACTGCTTGCAGTTATGACCATAATGAAAAGTAATTTTATGACCAATGCCAGATTTATGATCTTCACAGGTCTGTAAAATCAGGAAAAGAAGGAAAGTTGAAGTAAGATCATAAGCACAGTCATGGTTTCATTTAGTGACTGGTTAACTTAACAACTGAGTTGCAGGTCCCAACTATGGTTGATAAACGAGGACTACCTGTCTATAACTTCTATTTCCAATAATCATAATGGAGCATGGATATTTATGTATCATCTGGGCCTAAAAAGGAGATTATCAGTATACTGTATGTGTGCATCAGGATCTAGGAATGAGGACTAGGAATGCTTTGCATCTATAAATTGCTGACTAGGCAGGGGGGCATTGTCAGAAGGACCCTGGAATTGGGTTTTATGGAGGAAGCACTGAAGAGGAGAATATATTCCATACAGTACAGTTGTCCAGTGACAACAGATATGTGAAAGTCAATATTATTCATTCTATTTTATACATGATCCCATTCTCCTGTTTTCACAGCTTTGTGAAAGCCACCCTCCTTCTCTTTTCTGAGTTTAAACTGATACATGTTTCAGCCTTGTCTTTTAAAAGGGTTTTATTCACAGAGATAATGTTTTAATATTAAGTAATTATATTAGAGACAAAAATTAAAAGCCAATCTAGTAAGGTTGCTCATAACTCAGTGATTGAAAAAAATCTAATTTTACATCACTGTATAGCATAATCGCAGGGTCAATCAATGACTCTTTTTCAGGTGCAATTACCTTTCCACGTACTGTATCTTGTTAGGCTAAAATGCTCTTTTGTGTTTCCCGGAAGTAGGATAGGATAAATGCAGCCAATATTTACGTTTAACACCATGTAAATAAATATCAAGCAATCTGTGCAGATGATAATGAACACCATATGCACTGGTACCAACAGTTCTGGTTAGACAAGCCTATAAGAAGAATCTATAATTTTTAATTTTCTTTAAATATGCTTTTTGCATCTATTGATGGCTGATTTCTCTGAATGCCAAGCTTCCAGAATTCCTTAGCGGTTTGGGATTTGGCTTGGTCTAAAATGCTCACAATTTCCCATACTCTTCCCCACCTCCATGTGGTTGAATCTGTCCATGTGGTTTGAGAGAGGTTAAGAAGTTTTCATTGTGTCTTCTGGCCGCTGTTCATGGGTACGCTCTGCCAGTCTTTTGCCTGTCTGTCCTACACAGTGGCTGTTCTAGTCCTTGCACTGTACGTTGTATATGACTCTGTACAACACTGTACCACAAAGATCAACATCTAGATTAAATAAACAAACAAACAATGTATTCTGATGCACTGAACATGTTTTTGATTCTATTTTTTAAAAAAGAGGAGGACTAGAATTGCCTGTTTACTCTGTGCTTGGCTGTGTTTCAGGCTGATCCCTGTATATAAGAGGACTTTCCTGACTGAAAGAGTGTGTGCCAGCTTTTGATTTTGAATTGTCTTTATCACATGCTGCTGATGCTTTTGACTGTTAGATGCAGAAGTTGTTTCAGCTATTCTAACTTATTTAATATTCTTTAATCAGTATTTTCTAGAATAAATTCATTTGAAAATGGGTTCCAAATGTGATTATTAATAGAGATTATTCACTTGTTGCCTTTTCAAACTAGGAAATCAAAAACATCCTAAAGAAGTATGTTCAAACCACTTCTATATGGCTGTGCCCTTGTAATCACCAGGACTTGAGTGCAAATTGAATTAATATATTTCATTCTGGCAATCAAGATAGATCCTCCTTAGATATTAGCAACTGAGATAATGGTGTTTTTAGTCACACTTTCTTCGCTAGAGGATTTAATCCTCCAATTTTTCATGCCTTTTTTGGTTAATTCTTTCATAAGATTTCTATCCAACCCCAATGAAAATATTCTTGGCAGCATTCTCCAACACTAGCTCCAAAAATATATCCAAAATTCTGGATAACGATCCTGCCAGAGGCAGTGCAGCTGATATGTCTAACATGTTACTATGAACCATCTTAACACACAAGTATTCACATTCTGTCACCTCTGAAGCAGAAGCCTTGATTATAGGTATGGTATCTCTGCTCATTAACATCAACTTTCAGATAAGCAAGATCTTATTACAAATGGACATGGCATTTATGATAAGCAACCTGAACTCAAAATCATGAACAATCTGGTCATTGGGGCATAGGATTAGGACAGCTAAAGTGGAAGTGGAGATCCCCACTAGATTTCAGTTCCTTTCCACTGGGAATTCCCTTACCATATATTCCATAACTTGTCACAACTGGAATCAACTTACTCTTCCTGCTACCCAAGTGTATCTCCGCATACATTACTCCACCAGCTAAAACCCACACAACTATCCATATCATCTCATCTAACTTTTGGAGGCCATCAGTCCAACAATGCCACTCATGCTGGACTACCAGTCCCTCATTTCCTCACACCTTCTCCTTCACAACAATAATATAAGATCATCCATTTGTCTTCACTGAGTAGATGTAATTTTGCTTCAGGTGAAGTTTTTCTCTGGATCTCCACCTTCCATTCCAAGTGTAATTAGCACTTTCTTGGGGAGACAAGATCCCTCCTAGTCCGAGAACATACCTAATTGTGTACAGATTTCAGTGCTACTGTAGGAGTCATATTATACTTCCAATGCTCCTATCTCTGCTCCCTGACACCATGGTCCAACATAATGTGTCCTTCCTGAATTGTGTTCCAGCTGGCAAAAACACAAATTCTTCCTCATGTCTTCTTTAGTCAGCCTGGATTGAAGACTCTTTGCTCCTGTTTACTCATTTGCCTCCCAGTTTGGGTGAGTAAAATTTAGTATTGTATCTTTAGTATTTAGTGAGTGCAATTTAGTATTGTTGTTACAACTGCTTTTTTCCCCCAGGCCTCTCTCTATCCTGAAGCTACTTAAATGGAATTAGGAAAAAGTCCTTGCCATCCTTTAAAGCTGCTTTCTCAGCCAGGGAACTTGCTACTATTGCTTCTAAAATCTTCTGCCATAATTCCCACTCCTTAACTGGTACTGCTCCCAGGCTGCCTCTTGCTCCAGTTTCAAAACAGAGGAAGCCTCCCAGCACTAATGACAACTGCCATGCCACTCCCGTGGCACTGTGCCAGCAGTATCATTACCACCAGCAATTCAAAAGCTCCTACAGAAAGTAAGAACCTCAACTTTGATCCTGTAGTACAGGACCCATACAATTCACCAAAGAATTTCCAGAAAATCCAACAGACATGGCAGATCTCCTCAGATCAATCCCCAAAGATACTTCATTTCCAAACCATTCATTCCCTCAGTTCCAGTCTCCTTCAAATAGATCAGTTTGAGTCACCACCTACTTTAATATCAATCCTTTCATCAAATATTTCTCCTTGCAGCCCTTGAATAAACAGCACAACATCCCAAAACAACCCATAACTAAACAAATTAACTGAATTAGTGACATGCTCCAGATGCCATCTTACCTAAATGTCCACTTATTTAAAGTTGTTATATGTTGATTTTCAGGGCAAAATCTTTCCATGGCAGCTTTCAAAAATCTGTTCTTTTAATTTCATCTGGATAGCAGAAATCTTACACTTCCAAATGATTTATGTAGTAATCTATTACAGCATTTCCATTCCAGACTCCATGAAGATTATATTGAAGCAGTTCTCATCTTTATAATTTTTCTTCCCATGGCTCTACCTCCTGCCTTCAGTTTGTCCGATTTAATGAAATGTATACCCTGCTTTTCAGGCAAGTAATCAAGATTGCTAATAAATTTTAAGACAAAATACTGTATACATATTTTAAAAATTATTCCTATAATTAACAATAAAATAAATATAATACATACTTAACATTAATAAATATTAAATAAATAACACCTGGTAAAAGAGGCATTTAAGACTTCATAAACACTAAAAAAAAGAGTAGGAGCACAATACAACTCCTGAAGGAGCAAGCCAGAAAAAAACTCTCTTCTGAGACTCTTAAGAATAGGACATCTTCAAGAGGGCTCTTCTGTAAGACTTAAGAACCAAACTGGTTTGTTAAAGGAGATGTGTCCCCTTGAATGGTCAACAGTTTAAAGATCCATATACATACCTTAAATTTGCCCAAGTCAACTGGTACCCAATGAAAATCCTTCTGTTTAGACATATGATCCCTACAGTTTACTTGATTAGCAGCATACCTGTTGTGATTTGCAAATTCCAGATACTTTTCAAGAATGTTCCTACAAGTATTACAATAGTTAAGACTGGATGAAACCAGGGCATAAATAACCACCACCAAATCCAAGAAAGGGTGCAGCTGGCACACCAGATGTAATTATGTAAAGATGTTCCTTGCCATACAGTTGTCATTTACAAACCTCCTGGCAGCTCTGTGGAACACTCTGAGTCTGCAAAACTGTTCTTTCAGGGACAGTGCACCCCATCCCAAATAGGTTTTACTGCAATACCCAAGTCCATTTACTAACAGCATCACCATCTTGCCTTGACTTAATTTCAGCTTTTCCTCTCTTCCAGCCTGTTGCTAAATTTAGTCCAAGATATTTGTTCTGCCTATCTTTGAAACTTGTTTCTGATGATTTTGGAAACTTCACAAATGTTGTTAGAAGTGATCATCCTTGCTATAGCAGGATAAGGCATAGTAACACAACATCTTGATCTCATGAGAACTTTATATAATGTCCATAGGGGTAGATTAAAAAAAACTTTGGAGAATGTGGATTGGATGGTAGGGCACTTATGCCTCACCTTCTTTTCTATGTTGCTAGTACCTCTCCACGGTAAGGATTTATTATTAGCAGTCACAAGAAAATCCCTCTCCCTAAAAATGAGGAAAGCGCTGTGACATTCACACCAGTGTTGTGTATGCTTATTGAAGATAGACAGTGTTGGCAGAACATAAACTAGTGAGATAAAACTATTTAAATTGTAAGCCTTTGGAGAACAGAGAATCACTGTCACTGAATAGGAATAAAATTGGTGTTTCCAGGCTATTAAGGTGTTGCAAATTGCAAATGAACCCCAGTTCTGGGACTGTCTTGGCCTTTTCTTTAAACTCCTTCACATGGGCATAACAGGTGGTAATTTAGCAGATGAGGAAACTGGATTGGGGAACAATGGGGAGTCTTCTGCCTTTCTCCTCTTCTGCCCTGAGCAATGGTAGCTGGAAGGATAAGGGAGGGAGGTCTCAGCAGGGGATGCATCCAGGGAAAAGTTGCTGTTGACTGAAGTCTAATAGAACTCTTTGACATTCCCATTCATACACACTAGAAAAGAAATAAAAGAGGAAAAGGTGGGCATATCATTCTTTTTCAAATGGGATACCTTGATTCTAATTACAGACTCATATGCTCATGCATTAAAAAAAATTCCTTTCCCTACTGAAATTGGACCAAAATGAGTTACTTGTTATTTGGTAAGCAAAGCTACTCACCTAAACAGATGTCCTCTAAATGTTTTTGAGTTGGACTGATACCCATAATGTCCAGCTAGGATAGCTGAACGTTGAGAATTTCAGGGGCTGAAATCTAAAATATCTGGAGGGATCCAGTTTGGACATGCTAGTTTGCAGAGGGCCAATAATTCCAAAACTGCTGTAGAAAATTAATTGGGGTTCGTGGTTTGGCAGAATCAATCGTTTGGGCATTTTATGCTTTTACTTTCAGATCTGCTTATTCCTTCAGTTTTTAAGGAAATATAAATAATTAAGGTGTTTATTATCTAATATCTATAAAGTCAGGGTTTGGGATTGTCCATTTAACAGTCCAAATTAGTAGAACTCACCTTATTTTTGGTAATGTATTGAATCATCTAACTGGAGGTATGATGAAAAATCATATGATGAAAAATTACTATATTACCATATGAGCCAGTAATATCCTTAAATGTAGGCAACCCCACAGGACACCCAACAGTTATGCCAAACATCTTGATTGAGGCTTTCTAAGATGTGGCTATAACTTCTACAATATGTCTTTGTGGAGGCGGCTAAGGTTCTCCACCCCTGTGTGACTAACACTGAAAAGCACAAATATATAAATTCCTCAGCCATGCTGGGGGCTTCAAGGAAATCCTTTCTTTCCTAGACCATTGAGAGTAGCTGCAGCCACCAAGAAATTATGTGAAACCACCTCACACCAATGATTGCCCACAGAGTTACCAAAGCCCATCAGATTTGTCACCCTTGTGGGAACACCAAAAAAGGGCCTGAGATTAACTTCCTCTAAGAACTATGATCTACATATGATCAAAAATAGCCATCCAGAGGCAGTGTTCCTTTTCACATTTAATTTATAGAAAAAGAAGTAATCACTCCTTTCGTTTCTTTAATCTGCAGGTGCACCATGTCTCACAGTTCCCAAAACTGTAAAAATAAAGTTCCTAAGATTCCATCTCCCCTTAGCCCCCACCCCCCAGCATGGAAAGACATTTACTTCAGCTAAGCTTCAGGTTGCTACAACATTGGCCTGAACTGAAACTTAACCTGATGCTATAGAAACATAGCACACAATGGGAAGGCTCTTGAGACATCATTTATTTCCAATTGTTATTGATGGCCTTTCATACTTTGCTCGTGGGTCTACTTTACCTTGTCACTTATGAGCTATGAGGTTATCAATAACTCATGGAAATAAATGTCTTATTGATAGCTTGTTATATATCCAATGCTTTGTCTTCCTTTTTTGAACTCGCACACTCATATATAAAAATATACTCAGTCATATATAATGCAAACCAAAGGGAGAATGAATAAAAGTGTTTGATGTCACCAATCCTCTTATCTTTGAACACTGAGGCTTTTAAGACTCAAAGGATTTTTCCCCTTCTTTTCTTCCAAAGGCATTTCACAAAGATATGTCCCTAATTTATTTATTAAGGTAAGCCTGCAGAACAAGGTAAAATTACCAGGCTGGCCTATCAATGCCTTTCTATATACACAAGTGTATTCATAATTAATGGAATGGTCTATAGTGTTGTGTCTAGAATAAACTTAAGGTCAGATCTCTGGGAGACCAACCATGCCATTATGCCTGAAGAGAAATGAATACATGCAGGAACTAAGAAGTGCTGAGCTGAAAGAGAATGGTACTGAATGTACAAGAGGCATTTGGAACAATTCATTCCTAAGTGAAAGTGCTTTTCCCTTCGTTTTCCTTCTTGCCTTGATCTAACTAAAACTGTTGTGGGGGCAGGTTAATGATTGACCTTTGCAGGGACTACATACCAAGCTTTGTTCCCTAACAGTCAGGAGCGTGGGGAGGCTAGAAATCTTTGACAGAGAGAATAGGATTAAACTGCTGTAAGAAGTCCACTGCAGGTGATGATCAATGGGAAAAGAGGAAAGAGTTTCTCAGGATATTTCCAGGACATTTCCACAGACTGCATATCATATGAAATCTCGGTTGTGTATATTAAGATAAATGGGATAAAGATAAAACCACAGCTAATGTCCTTTAGCCGATTCCTAAACAGCATACAGTACCTTTAATGCTGTGAAAGTTAAAAAAATAAGGCAAAGCAAAAAGAACACTCTGAATTAAGAAAAAACACATACAATATTCACATTGCCCACCTAGTTCAAAATTACTTGTTGCTTTTTTATCCTGAAAGATATATTTTTATTAAGGAATATTTTCAGTTTAAAACTGCATCTAAAAATGAGAAATGATCCATAAGTTAATCTTTATGGTTAAAGTTTAAGGGAAGTCAATAGATCCTTTACTAAAAATGAATACAGAGATTTGAACCCATTACAAAACTCAATAAAGCCTCATGAATAATTTTCACCAATGTCTTAAGCCCTGAAATACTTACTCTTATAGTTTGAACTGGATACAGTTCTGATTAAAATGTAATTAAATGATTGATTCCCTGGCTGATTGATTTAACACTGGCCCTTTAACACTAACCTTCCCTGTTTAAACCAGTTAATTAAATAATAAATGCTGCAGAACTTTACTGAATGCAATTATACTTTGAGTCTGTTTATAGTGAGATCAAGCTTTTTATTAAATAGCCATTTTTCTCTTCCTTTAAAAACATAATTCTCAAGGTAGAAAGTCTATATGATAAATGTATGCCTTGTGATTATATATCTTTAGAGATCATTTTAAATTATAAATTTTGATGAATTAGAATTATGTATCTAATCTATGCTTAACTTTTAAACCAAGGATGTTTTTAAAAGTCCATTTTTCCTTTTCTTATTTTTATGACAGAGCTTGCTTCTATACCAATCAACTGTTATGCAGCTGTGAAAAGTAAGTTTTTAAAAATGTCTTTAGTTTAAATTATTTGACTATTAGAAATATTTAGTGAAAATGTACTGTATGTACCTCTAGAGTGAAGTATTCCATGAATTTTTCTTCAGATTAATCTTGAAAGGTCAGCAACAAAAACATAAAAGAAAGGAACTCATTTGTTACCTAATAAATACATTTATTATGTACTGTTAACAAAGTGCTTTTTAACATTTAGCTTAGTTGGCTCTTATGTAGGAAAACTTGTGCCATGTTTTCCTACAAAACTTAAATCTCTTAAGAGCCTTTTCAGATGTTGGGGGAAAAAATCTCACAAACTAGCAAATTAAGCACTTCTAAATTCCACTGACTTCAGTAGAAGAATTAAGGACATGGTTAAGTTTCATCAATGAGACTTAAACATGCCTGATTTGCCTGGATGGTATCCAATGTAATTTAGTTTGAGTACTTTAATAACCCTAAACAGTGGCAATGCTAGTTGCAATCCATAAAACATACCCCTTTTCAAGTAACGCGTGGGAGAAGTCCCCTGGCTGTGAGAGAGGGAGGTCACGATTTAAAAATAATTGCAACTTCACCACTCCAACTGTATGATGGGAAAATGCTTAGCCTGCAAAGGGAAAACAAATCAGCATTAAATCTGAAAAATAAATGGTTTTACAAAGTGGTTTTGTACTCTTGCAGGGGGAAGGAGTTCCTTCGTGGTGAACCTTTGCCTGTTATTTTCTAAAAGTTTTTATGAAAATATATTGTCCATTACCTGTAAAGTGGAGACTGGCCATTTGGCACTGTATTACTTTGTATTATCACCTAAATGACAATCAGTAGTGAAGGACAAGAAGAAAAATATTATTTGGATGACAAAATATTGCCATTTGAGTAAGCCATTGGAATATAAAAAATCAGCTTGGTCTGCACTAACTTGAAGCATCTGATGGTTGTGGCTGACAGCAAACTCCACCAGTTGGCATTTGAACAGGTAAAATCTAGCTTAGGCATTCAATCACTCATTTATTTATGCAGACATGTCATTGTACTAACTTCAAATGGAATTCTACCAAGCAAGTCTTGCTTATATTGAACAAGTAAAATCTTATGTAAGATCCATGTGCAGAAAGGTCTGTATAATTAATCTGCAACCAGTTATGGAAGCTTGGATTGCCTGCTTGAGTCAGGAGATGGTAGTTTCTCATGGAACAAATAGTTTTGATGGGAATATAGCAATGTTCTCCTTGAAGGGAAAAACAATCTAACACTCCCAGCAAATCCATGATAGAGCTGTTTGTTCCTTAGGATGAGATAAAATGGCCTAAAAATGTGCAAGCTTTTGACATGTGCAAAGCTTTTAATCAAGCAAGATGTTACAATAAACAGCAAATGGGGAAGAATAAGCAAAATAAAAAGATGACCATAACTGGCATAAACTGCATTTCAAACTCAGTCTCAAGATAGAGTCTGCAGATTGAGGATTCTTCCAGGCAACCAGCTTGTCTCCCAACCCTGTTTAAAATACAATTTAGTTCAATCATCGCAACAAAGTTTAAAAAACAGGCATCTGGACTGGATTTTTCTCAAGTCGAAGACGTTTCGCCTTTAATCCA